>BQNB010026872.1:0-58174 GCA_026074375.1 Tanacetum coccineum | reverse complement strand
AAAAATCACATGTGATTTTGTAAAATCACATGTGGTTTTTTTAGACGTGACTGTAAAAAAAAGTACGTCGAAAGTATATAGAAGTCTATAGAAAGATAAAGAAATACTCGTCGCGATGGTGTATTTTTTTTCTTTTAACGATTTACCGTTTGCAAGGTATTTTATTTTTAAGTAAAAGGTGGGAAGTGAGTTTTTTTATTTTGATGAAAAAAATGAGTGGTTAGAATTTACCCATTTATTATTTAACATCATACTTTGAAAGTTCTAATTAATTTACAAGTAGACGCTAGTGTACTATTTACTTACAAGTAGCTACATTGTCTAATTTACGAGTCATTACAAGTAGCATTTACCTTTGTAAAAATATTAGAATACTTGTAATATTTAACTATCAACATGCGGTATATACACTTTTATTATTGTTAATTAAAGTCATACTTTCTTTATTTTATTTACATGAGTTTTACATTAGGTTCTGCGATTCGGGATAGTTTCGTGGCGATTACCTTTTTGCAGCGCCGACTAATTAATTTGGAGGCCTCGAGCAATAATTAAAAGGAGGCCTTATCAAAAAAAAAAAAAAAACTTAATGGTTTGTATAAAAGGTGTTCACTGATAACTATCCGTTATAATGAGGCCTCTTAATAACGTTTTATTCATTGTGGAAAGATGAGTTGTATTTTACTAATGAGATTTACAAAGAAGAGACATTGACATATAGATTTGCGTTCAAATTGCAAACACCTTAAAATAGAATACAATAAAAACCAATATAAATGTGACATGTGTATTTCTTATATTTAGTTTTTAAATAAAAAAGGCCAAAACATATATTAGTACCTTAAACTTGACAAAATGGATCATTTAGTACCCTGAACTCTTAAGGGTGCAGAATATTACTTTGAACTTGACAAAATAAAATTTCTACTACCCTACACTAATAGACTCAACAAGTAATTATTTTTTTCTTTCTAAAAATCATTTTAATATAATATTTTGTAATAAATATTTTATAGTAAAATTTTTAGCTAGGCAAATATAATATTTCCCTAAAATTTAATTATTTCGTATCTTTTAAAAATTATATAGTATTTTAATAGATTATTTAGAATAAAATATATATATGTAGCATTGATTTCTAAAATATTTCTAGCGCGCTACTTTTAATATATCTTCATTTTATATTATTAGATGTTTGTTTCAAATAAGTTTTAAATCAAGTTATAACTAACTATATAGTAGTTTTGTAATTTTCAATTTATATATGCATATAAAGAAATAAATAGTCAAAATTGTTATTGTCTTGAAATTATTTAAAACGAACATTTAAGTATATAATGCAAATATCAATTTATCAAAAGTAGTGCGATAATTCATTTTCTACAAACTATTTTTCCATACATAAATTTCCGTATTATATACTGAAGTGTTTATTTCAAATAATTTTGAAACAATTACAATTTGACTTTTTAGTTATTTATATGCATATTTAAATGAAAATTACAAAACTCATATATAATTAGTTATAAGTTGATATAAAAATTATTTGAAACAAACATCATTATTATTCTAAATAATCAACTAAAATATTATATTAATTTTTAAATAAAAAAATTAGGAAAAAATATATTTGCCTAGCTAAAAGTTTTACTATAAATTATTTATTACAAAATACTCTACTAAAATGATTTTAAAAAAGAAAAGAAAAATAATTAATTGTTAAGTTTATTAGTATAGGGTAGTAGAAATTTTATTTTGTCAAGTTCAGGGTATCATTCTACACCTTTAAAAGTTTAGGGCACTAGATGATTCACTTTGCCAAGTTCAAAGTACTAATATGTGTTTTGGCCAATAAAAAAATTAATAACACTAAAAGTATATTTTAGATCTTTTGTCACACTATTAATACATCATAAAATCTCATATTTATAGAGGAGAGTCATATTGCCATAAATGACTTGGATACTAGGGGACGCATCATCACCAGCCATCTAAAAAGAAATTAATGGCTGGGATTAAAAGAATTTTATTATTTCATCAATTTTGTAAAACTTAAATATCTCCTAAACTATTAATCGTTAAGCCAAAAAAATATAGCATCACGACGCGCGTTTAATTATCTTTCTATAGATTTCCACTATGATATACTTCCAACAAACTTTTTTTTTCTTTTTTTTCATGTTTTTTACGTTTTTTTTCGTTGTTGAAACTTGCATTAAAATATTACATGTATATGAATCCGGTTTTCCATACATAACATTCAGATATGTATCATTCGAATCTTTTGTATCAGTTGTTTTTTTTCTCTGTATCAGTTGTTTTTAATATATATATTCATTTGTATCAGTTGTTTTTTCTTTTGTATCAATTGTATTTAATATATATACTCGTTTTTATCAGTTATTTTTTTTCTTCTGTATCAATTATTTTTAATGTGTATATTCATTTGTATCAGTTGTTTTTAATATATATATATATACTCATTTAATATCTATACTACATATAAAAAGAAAACCACCCTCTCTCTTCATTAAATACCTAAAAAAATTTAAGTAATACAACATATAAAGCATATTGTACAATACCTATAATGCACAATGAAAACTTAATTTTAATCATTACAAATTTTAAAGCTTTGTTTACAACTATTTAATGCACTCATATATTAATTCAACCCATATAATTATTGCTAATATTAAAAATACCCCCTTACTCAAACATACAATTAATATAACACATGGTACAAACTATAAAAGTTACTAATTTTATCTTTTTAATTATAACACAAGTAAAATATTTAATATCACAATTGTATAATAAAAAACATTAACATTGGTTAAAAAGTTAAAACACGTGACATCAAATTATTAACATCTATAAATTTATTGTCACAAAAATGTACTAATAATTAAGAAAAATATTGATCGTTGTAACTTTTTATTTCAGGGTACCCGCAGCCGCAACGCGCGGGCACCCTGCTAGTATATATTTAAAACAATCTATAAATAATTGGCAAAATTGATTCATAAGGAAAAAAGTCAAATCATTTAAACGTAGTCAAAAAAACTTTAATACTTTTCCCTATAAATCAAACGCATTCTTTAAATGCTTTGATTAGGTTGCTAAATAATAGCATTTATTTTTTTATTTAATTACAAATGTGACATCCAACTTATTAAATTCTAATCTCATTTGAGATGACTGATCTAATGGTCCATAAATATGCCTATTGTTTTTCACTTTAAAGTGTATACCACAATAACGCTCCTGTTCACATATATAACGTAAATTCACAAACATAGGTATAATGAGGCTCCTTAATTTTGGCCCAAAATTGATGTTAGTTGCTAATTCGACGGGTGCTAATTTTAAAATGCAATGAAATTGCTTAATCGTTGTTAAATTAGCAACATATATTTATGATCATTTGAAGAAATACTGACTAATTTTTTTGTTGCTAAAAAAATAGCAACTTTGTTAATAATTTCGTTGCTAAAATTAGATGCTAAATGCTCAATTTAGCAACGATTTCTAATTGTTGCTAATGGCATTTTTCTAGTAGTGAATCACCGATTCTGCCTTTTTTATTAGTGTGAAGTCGCCGCATTGACCTCCCCCCTCCTCTTATGCAAGCTATATCTATATTTTCATTATTATTTGAGCCTTGGATTGGTCTCCTGGTGTGTTAGAAATAAAATTATGTTATTGTAAGGTTCGGTTCAATGGTCATCTTATCCATCACTTCCACCTAAATTTCATATTAGATTTTCAATACACCACCTAGACCACCACCTGGCAAACGTAATGGACCACCTAACTAAACACATAAAGATACTTCACTAGTTCACTTAATACAAACATTACCATAATATACCGTGCACACTCACAAACAAAAAGAAAAAAAAGTTTATTTCGTTAGGTGGTTTGCACCACCTAAACAATGCCAAAATGGAGGAACCACACGCGATGGTTGGGAAGCTATAACGGCGGATGGCACGTGATGGAGGTCTCCATTATGCCCTCTCCCCAAGCCGCAACTTGAGAGTTTCGAATGATTTATTAACTCAAACACCTCTTGCTACAATAAAGTTGTCGTTAAAAAAAAAACACCTCTTGAATCGGTCTAAAAACTCAAGCTTGAAACTCGTACTGAACTCAACCAAGTATTAGTTAAATTTCCAGCTTTAGTCTGTGTTAAGTAATCAACACTCTTGAGCTCGGCTCAAATTGACCCCATTTAACGATTTTAGAATAATAATAACAACATTAATTAAAGTTAACTTTAAGACTTATACTTTTGAGCTTTTTAGTATGGTATGCATGTAAATATACATTTACAAATGGTCTAAATGAAGAAAAAAACACAAGTTCCATAAGACTTGTAATCTTTAGAAGACAAGTATTTTTGATATTAGAGCCCGACCTCCAATAGCTTGAGCTTGATTCGGTCTAAGTACATCGAGTTATATATCATGTCACGTTTACCGTTCTACACCCTTGTATGCATATATGAAAAATAGCTGGGTATCTAAGATTGCCTATTTTAAAACTTATTGGCTAGTAACAGGGACGGAACAGGGGTTCTCGCGGGTGCCCGAGAATCCCACGGATTTTTTAGATGTAGTGTTAATTTTGAGTAAAAACCATTGATTTTTCCTAAAGTCATCTTAAATGCACTCGGTTCATCAAAATATGTTTCTAGTATTACGATTCAAAAAAAATTGCGCACCTGGTCATATTTGGTCCTGGTTTCGTCCTGGGCCTAGTAACAAGTTTGACCTAAGCGTTAAATTTAATTTATTTCCAACAAGTTGCAACTAGGGCATTCTAGATAACATTTTCCCGGTTCTATTCTCATCATCATATTTTATATATATTGTCTTTCGAATATATAGACATAAATATCATTTTTTCGCAAATACTACTTGCAATAAATTTTGGGGTCTCGTTGCGCAACTCTAATTGGCACATAAGGACAATAATGCATTATAATTTCGAATTATGATTAATCGACGAGATTCATGCATCGCATTTTTATAAGTATTATGAAGTTAATTACAGTAATATTCTAAGTAAATCAAACAATTAAAAGACATTAAACTTAAAATAAGAAATATATTTGCTATAAACCAAAGCAAAAATAATTTACATAGTATGAATCAAACCTGCGACCCACCGGCTAGAATACAAAAACCAGTGGATCGAACCAGACCAGAAATTTTATCTAATGTGCTCGAAACTACAACTTATACAATATGTGTGGGTTCTAATTATCAGCTAATAAACCTAAATTATATTTTTCTTAAATTTACTCTGTTATTTGGAAAAGAATATTGCCCAACGGTCGGTTGAACCATGTGTTTCCCTTTGAACTGATTATAACTTATAAATTGCCAAGTTAGATCACTTTCCATGAAATTTGATGTATGTTTAAATTCTTTTAATGTAATAATACTAAAAAACATCTAAAATTTTTCAATGATCAAATTCGCATTAGCTTTAAATTAAAGAAATTTACTATGATTGTTTGTTGAATAACAATCTAAGTTGAATGACAAAGTATGACGGTCTACTCACTATCTTAATTACAAACCAAAGTAAGTGTTTAAGAATCATGCTAACACACCGAATGAGTTCAGGGACTAAGGTCTTGGAGTAGTAAACGCTCTCGTAAATGTGCTTCACATTTATTGTACGAGGTCAACATTTACTCCATTACAACGTACATTATCTTTTATAAGAAAAGTTCGAGGCGGATACTCGTGGGTTAACAGAGACATGTTAAGCATCTAACTAGGAAGGTACTTACTGCTTCCATTATCTTCTATTCTTGGAATGTGTCCAATACCACTTTAAAGAACATTGTTGACAACTGTTTATCTTTTTTTTACCAACGTTTGTACTTCATTGACTTCCTATGATAAGTACCTATCACTTATCTTTCTAAGAAAGTTCTCCACATATTTGTTTCGGAATGCCTTCAGGATGTTGATAGGAGATCAAGGGGAGTGAGTGAGTAATTGTCATCACTCACTGACTCCAACATCTTCTTTTAATTCAACGGCTTCACTTACTGGGTTTCGCCTCGGGAAGTGGTGAAACTTTCTTTAGTCACTGTAAAACTCTGTAAATGACTCCCTAGATGTTCTATTGTTCATGGACTCAATTCATACTTAGGTTATTATTTATTCAAATCCTAGTTGAGGATGATTGGGTACAAAATGAGCCCAACAATCTCCCCTATATAGCCTAAGTGTTTTTCTATAAAAGTAAGCATATAATAACTTCTTCGGCAATATGCCGGTCAATATACACGAGCATCTGATCCTTGAACATGCGTAATTTGGCAGCCATTTAAGCTTTTCTACGCGTACTAATTCTGTCATTGTTTTTACTTAATGTGTAGTTTCTTTTGGTGCTAAAAATACACAGAATATGTGCATAAAGATATGACATTATGCATGCATTAATAAAAAAACAAAAAATGGAAGAACTATACGATTGACGGAAAAGGTGAGAGCAAGATTTTTCAATGAGCCCATGGAAACTAAATAGCCGGCTTATGGGTTTTCTCGAAATTCATGAAAGGGAATATAATTACTGGGTTTTGGGCTTAGTAACTTAATGAATTTTTTGATTAGGTAAATATAATAGGCTTCGTGCATGGACTTGGACATAAACTTACACAAGAGTTAATTGAATACACACCATTATAAAAAATTTATCGTCGACAAATGTGCATGAAAGCTCGGTCAAGTTCATAAAATAAACGCATCTGGGTTTAATCTTCGACATGCGTTCTTTCAAAAATATTAACAAATGATATTAAAGGATATGCGTGGATCAGACAGGAAACTCGATCTCCTGTCAATAAAACTGAGATTTACATCGAGTGGAGTACGATTGTATACATGCGCTCCGCGGTAACGCGCAAGTGGAAATCTTTTTTTTATGCAACAGTTTGGCCCAATCAATTTATCTATTGATTATTTTACCAATTTAGGTTGCAGGATAATGATAAACAAGAAGGAAGAGAAATGAAAATTTATAATAAAAAGGATACATAAATTGTTCATAGAGGGAAGGTAGGCATATAAATTGAATGACATAAGTTAACTCTTGTCAAAAGTTAGACGCATATTTATTAAATTCGATTAAATTCAAGATAAAGACAGAGTGGGTTTATATATAATATAATATTAGCATGTTACTCGTGCGTTGCGTCGCGGCATCGGGTACTCTGTGACGATTAACCGGATAGACAGATCCTGGTGAGGCCTGGCTCACTCGTTTTCTTATCGGTTCTGACGGGTCCTACCCGGTTCGTTTTCAGGCGGTTTTTATTGGCTAGCCGAACCGGTGGCGACTCTTGTTCTTGGTTGAACCTGTTGGTCCGGTCCGGTTTTTAAAACTATATGTACAATCAATTTGTTAGCATATAAATTGTATGAAGCTTTGTGTGTTTTATTAATTTGCACAATATGTATAATAACATGTAATTTTTATTTTAGGGTGTTTTTAAAATAACATTAATTAGTGTGTTTAATTAATTTATATTTTGGATTATGTTGTAGTTTGTTTAGATTGTATATTGTGAAAATATTATTGTACTTTTGAGTAAGAGGTTTTTTAATTGGTTGTATTTAATTCGGTTATACAATATGTTTGTTTAGTTATGTTTGAGTTTTCAAGCTTTGTGTTTAATTTGGTTGTAGAATGTGAATATATCATTGTACTTTTAAGTTATTGAGTGTTTTAATATCAGTATTAGTTATGAGTTGATTTAATATCCTATTGCATTAAAAAAGTTTTACACTAATCTTAAAAAGTTTATAGTGCATTTAATTTTTGAAAATGACTTTATAAATTATAAATAGTATAGATACGAAGTTAATAACGTAGTGTTGGCCAAGGGGTATTGACCGTTTCTATAACTGAACCTATTTACGTAGTGTAATAACTTAAGTTATTGTCTTCAGAATATGAAATTTATCCAGTGTGAAATACACTGGATGATAATTACCGCTCCTCTAAGTTTTACCAGGAAATCTTGTATATATATGTATATGTGTGCATAGAGATCATCACGCCATTACTAGCAACTTACCCTATTCTTGCCTTCTTCTCCACTAAATCTAGCATAGACCAAGACTGTTATTCATGGGTACGCATGCAATTCCTTTGATATAGATTATACTATATATATACTGTATATACTATATATGGTAGTCTTGCTTTTGTTATGATTATATTATTATTGGTGATTATACTTTAATCTGGATTGAATTTATATACATATATCGCGATTATCATTTCAGTTAGATTATAACTCAAGCGCAAAGTGTATCATGTATGAAAGAACGTACGTGTTAACTGGCTTGTTTCTTTGCTTGCTTCTCCTTGCAGAAAACAAGAGTCTAAACACTAGACGACTAAGATTTAATCTCATGCGCCTCTATGCAGGTTGTGGACAATATATATCTGTTGGGATTTAATAATCTAGGTAACCATTAGCTTACGAGTACGCAGCGGGTGGATCTAGTAATAGCATATAGTTAACACGTACATAAGAAGTAAATATAAAGCGTACCTCTTAGTCAATTGATCAAGAAAACGAATAAAGCGACTAAAACAATCGCCTCAACGGTTGCTCACACAATCACGTCAACCGAATATGTTAAGGTGTCTAGCCTTAACTTCACAAACGAACAACATTTGTATAAAATCGATTACCAAACAACTTACTTGACTTGTAACCGAAATCCAAACCACCGAATTAGGGTTTATAGAAAAACCCTAATCACCACCGAAATCCACTTGGACCGAATTAAACAAAAAAAAAACCCGAAACCCTTTTAGGGGTTTTAATTTTCGAACCACGAAAGCAATGAACAACTTGTGTTAAACCTTGTACGTCTAGCTAGGAAGGACAAGTGATATCGATTAAACCTTGAAAGGATTTAACCGAATATGGAGTGGAGTTAAACTGAAAATCAAAGAAAACCTTGTGAAGGTTTTGTTGAAGATCGGCTGGAAAAAAACAAAAGAAACCGAATGTTTTTTAGGGTTATTAGAGTTGTAGATCGTACATATTGAGTTGGATATCAAGGGTATTTATAGCCCTTGAATCCTACTCAAGATAAACTAGGAAACAAGTCCTATTTAGATTACAACACATCTTTTCCTTTTCCTATTTATCCAAACCGAATTCTGGGATCCTCTTGGAATATACTCATTCGATTTCCAGCTTTAAGACACCACTAGTTTGTGTCTTAATTCGGTTTAGTCCTTGTGGTTTGTATTAATAACGTTTGTGAAGTGTAGAACATATTCTCCGTGTATTAACGTGTGTGCCCCCAATAGGCTCACATATAATCGTATATATTTTGGAGGTCCGAAATTATTACTTATAGCTTATCATTTATCGAGTGATTAATAGATCCAGGTAGAAGCACTGGCTCATTATAGGTATGAGAAAGAAGAATTTGAAAAGGAGGTATTCCAGCGATTCATTGTACGTGATAGACTTATCATTTCTATCATAACACTTACTGTTTTGTGTGTGTGTCGGAAGGTGGCTATTTTCAGGAACAAGTTTTTCAAATCTATTGAAGCTGGTGGTCTAGCGGGTGATAGGCGAGGAGCTGTTCCTGCTTCAGCTTTTTCCGTTAGTGTACAAAAGATGTGGAAAGTTATCAAGGTGAATAAAGACCTTGATCTGCCAGCTCACAAGGTAATTGTTGCAGACAACCCAGATAGAAACTATGAGTACGGTATTGTATATAAGATGTTGAAGGTTTTGGTTAATTAAAATTTACAGGTTATAATATACGATGTGAAGAAATCGCTAATGAGAAATATTCCATTTTTGTTGCAACCAAGGTTCATAATTAACTTAGTAGTAATTAATTAGCACATGCAATACTCTTTTATTTTTTAGTTAAAACTTTTAAGTTTGAACTATATGCAGGAATGGCTGGAACTAAAAGAGCTTGTAGAATCTAATGTTGTCCCAGGCTTTGGAAAGAAACTTAGCTCACTGCTTGCCATATCTTTATCCGGGTAATTAAATATTAAGTAATTTGTTTTTTTAATATGTCCCACATCATTATATAATCCAACTTTTGTGTTTCATGTTATATTGCTTTTAGTTATGATAAAGAGGCTACTTACTTTGATGAAAGTGGTAAAAATGCAAAGAGAAAGCAACTGCAAGATAGATTGATCTAAGTAATATTCTTGTTAGTTGGGGCTAGCTTGCTAAGTGTGATCAATGTTCATTTAGTTGTTGTCAGGGGCTAGCTTGCTAGTTGTACTCATTGGTTGTATATCTTTTATTATCTTCAGCTTGCTCAACCGACTATCAAACTGATATTGGAACATATAACATCTGGGACGTTGAAGAACTTCAAAAAAGAACTAGCTGATGCTTTGATTAAAGGACAAGGATTTTCACTTGCAGCTCGCCACTGCACTCAAAAGTTCACGACCCTATTTGATACTCAGTGTCAAGGTATTGCGTTATTTTGTGTCACTGAGTGAGTCGGTTATAAAAAATACGAATGAATTTTCTAGCTGCATGCTTAAATGTTGAATTTATAGATGCTTCAAACATTACATTGATTTTCCTACGCGTCCATATCACTTCTATTTGTGCTCCTGATCGATACACTGAATCTGCAGATATTGTCATCGAGCAAGAGAAATGGGACTTGGCTAAAGTAAGGGATACATTTTCAGCCAATTTAGCTTCACATATCGTTGAAGTTCGAACTTCCAATCTATCTAAACTTACTGCACTATACGAGGTAATATTAATATTAATGAGTATATATAACCTTAGAATAGCTATTATTGTTAGCTTTATGTAAAAAGAAAAATAAATACAAATGAAACATAATTTCCCATTCCAAAAAGGTATCAGGTACAATCACCAAAATGCACCAGCAAGCTAATGACATTTCTATCATGTGAATGTATGTACCAAAATAGTAAAAAGTTTATATTATTTTGCACGTACATCAACATTTTTACTGGGCAAACACATATCGACTAAATTACCAAGACCGCCCATAGTATAATAATCTAAACGCGACAACAAATCATAATTACCAAATTGCACCGGCAAGCTAAGTACATTAGTTGCCGATATTTGCCCTTATTTAATCAATTAACTTATATGCATTGTCTGCAGACAAAATTAGAAAAGGCACTACATGGTCCAGTGGAAGTTCTTCTTAAAGGAGGCACTGATTGTTGGGCCAAAACCCAATCAACCGGATTAATCCCAAACCCGCTGGAAAACCCAATAGAAGTCAAACGGGTCAAAACCCAACCCAACTGTCAAAGACAGTTAAATAACTGTCAAATGACAGTTATTTCACAAAGGTCACAACGGTTCACCAGAACCATTGCAACGATTCAAACTGAACCGATACAACCTTTAGATCGCACCTTTTCAGATTCTATAAATAGGAACAATTGTAAAGAACAAATTCGTGTGTATGTATGATTCTGATTCAATAGAAACTTTACATTTGATATACTTTGATTGCACTTCAAATTCGATCCTGGAAATAAGGTTAAGACCTGTAGAACATTGGCATCAGAGCTTTGGTTGATTAACCAAGAATCATCATATACCGCTTTCATTTTCTGCCTAGTTTCGAATCAAAAAAGGCCACTTCTCCAGTTTTTGCAAAACAGCCAGAAACACAGATTCGAAAATCAAATAAAAGACAGAAAATTAGATCATCAAGAAAAGGGAACAAACACACCTGTTTGAAGATTCGATTGAATCAATCCCTCATTAGAATCATTCACTGATTCCACTTATCCAGAAAGCCCCAAATTAATAGGCGCACAAGATCACCAATTAATTTCGAAACCCTAATTTTTCGCACAAAGCAAATCAAGGGAATCACTAAAACTACGAACACAATCGTAAGTTAGAAGATAGGATAAGGGCCGTCCTCAACGGTGGATTAATCACCATCGAAGATAGAGAGGAAGAAGAAGAAAGATAACCATCGGTCGCGACACACAAACAAAAAAGGGGAGTCGCTGTGTGTTGCGCAGATAAAAAGAGAGGAGGAGAAAAGGGTTATATCTAACCCTACCAGGTTCTAAAAAACCATAAACAACCCCTCTATTTTCATTCCTTTTATATATCTGATTAGAAATAGATATATATAAGTTTTAGGTATTGACAGAATTTACCCCTGACTACAGATTTAGGGTAACTTAGCCTAAAACCCGGAATTTGAATATAGTAAGCCTAAGAAATTATATTGCCTACTATATTGAGAGAGTAATTTTTAAGGAGTAATTAACCTTAGGTTATTCGAAACATGAGATTTAAAGCCCCTAGGATAGTTTTATTTTAAGAAAACTAGTCCCGCTAAGATTGATTGCCATTAAGAGGCAGGAGCGCTCACCCCAGATTTTAGATATTTTAATTTTGGGAGATTTTTTTTGATATCCTAGAAATATGACGAAAGATAAAGATGGTGGAGATACTTCAAAAAAGAAGTAGGCATATAAGTGCACCACATTTCCCCCCCATGGCTAAAAGCGCCACGAATTACTCACTATGGGCAATTCGGATGCAAATCATTCTCGAAGCAAACGGCTTGTGGGAAATGATAGAACCATCGGAGACAACCAAATCCGACAATAAAAAGGATAAAACTGCAATCGCATTCCTTTATCAATCCTTACCCGAAGAACAATTGCTTCAAATAACAAAACACAAAACCTTCCCCCCCCCCCCCCCCCCCCCACCCCTCTCCCCCGACCCCTCCCCCCGAAGCCATATGGAACGCCCTAAAAACTAGACACCTTAGGAGAGAGAGAGTGCAGAACAAGCCGGTTGCACCCTCAAGTCCGACTTTGAAAATGCCTACACATGATGGAAGATGAAACCATAGACGCCTTCACCACAAAACTAACAACCTTAGTAAACAAAGCAGCAAGTCTAGGGCACACTATGGAAGATGAAACACTAGTACGCAACTAATAAAATGCTGTACAATAGGTAAATCTATAAATAGTTGCGTCCATAGAACAATACTCAGACCTGAGTGAAATGACCGTTAGAAGAGCAATTGTAGACTTAAAACCTACGTAAAGAGATTAAGCACAAACGCAAACAAGTGGACAATCAAGATAGACAATTGATCACACGATATCAAGAACAATGGCAGAATGCGTGGGTCATGGTGGATTCAACCAATCACGAGGCCAAGAAAATAATTTTAAGAAAGAAACACACAACAATTCAAATAAACTTACTCATGATAAGAGTAAGGTAATGTGTTTCAAATGCAAGGAATATGGGCACTTTGCAAACAGATGTCCATTAAAGAAAGAAGAACAATCCAATCTCACTGAAGAAGACTTGGAGCCACAATTACTCATGGCAATTATTGAAGAATCACAAATCAGTGAATGGAAGGAAATTCCATTCAACTTCAGACTTAAACCAATTATCAAAAACAAGGAGTTGGCAGTGAAAGCTTGATGGTGGTATAAACCGAAAGCATGATCAACCTGGAATCAAGGAAGATATACACTGCAAGAACTCCAAATTTAGAAGGTGGATATAACCAGACAAAGACGATCAACCTGGACTCAAGGAAGATCACAACAATGAAGGTGGAAACAACCAGAAAAAATGATCAACATGGATACAATGAAGATCAAAGCAACAAAGGTGGAAATAACCAGAAGGAAGGAAGATGATCTACCTGGATATAAGAACGATCACAAGCACTACAAGAAATCAGATGGTGGATTCAACCAGAAGATGGATCAAGAAGACTTAAAGACCTACACAGCAGCATGAAAAATCAAACCTGAATTTGTTGGGCCAAAACCCAATCAACCGGATTAATCCCAAACCCGCTGGAAAACCCAATAGAAGTCAAACGGGTCAAAACCCAACCCAACTGTCAAAGACAGTTAAATAACTGTCAAATGACAGTTATTTCACAAAGGTCACAACGGTTCACCAGAACCATTGCAACGATTCAAACTGAACCGATACAACCTTTAGATCGCACCTTTTCAGATTCTATAAATAGGAACAATTGTAAAGAACAAATTTGTGTGTATGAATGATTCAGATCAAATAAAACTTTTACTTTTGATATACTTTGATTGCACTTCAAATTCGATCCTGGAAATAAGGTTAAGACCTGTAGAACACTGATGATACATGGCATGAAATTAGGATTCTTCTTCATCGTGAAATTGAAAGTGCTGTCTCCGAGTTCTCTTTAGGACTTTCTAGTTTTGAATTTAATGAGCAAGCCACAGAAGGTATGATTTCAGGTTTGAAGAATTATGCAACAGGACTAGTTGAAGGGAAGGCCAGAGAAGAAGCCGCCAAAGTTTTGTACCACGTCAAGGAAAGGTACAATATGCTTTCGTGCATATTAGAAAATTTCTTATTTAAGTTGAGATTATCACTTTACTATACTCATTGTAAATCTGTTAAATCACACAGATTTATATCCATATTCAACTATGATAATGATTCAACGACACGGGTCTGGACTGACAAAGAAGATATTAAAGAAATGACTAAAAATGCTCGTTCTTCTGTAAGAATCTCATTTCTTGATTAGGAGATGATGATGCTTGATATTGGATCTATTACTCTTTAACACGTGGCTCGTATATTATGTTAGTGTGTAACGTTGCTCTCTGTATTGGCTGCAATACGTTTGGATAACGGCAGTGATACAATCCGGGAAACACTATCTCTCGCATGGGATCCAGAGACAAGTCAGATTGCACAAAATACATTGGCATCAAGCACATGGGAAAAGGTATTATGGGTGCTTTTGGCATACGGGTTTCTTTTTGTGCATATGAACATTATTGTCCCTATACGATGGATCTATGATCTAACTGTAGTCACAATATACCAAGAAACAGAAAAACGAATTGTAACTATGAAATACAAGTGTTTTAATAATCTGACTTTCGTTCAATCTTGTTTGTTTACATGTCTTCCTATTTATAACATACTAACAGGTGTTATGATGAAAGGATGTGTTGGTTCATTCGAACCAAGGGTCGTGACCTTTCAAAAATAACTGTAAATAACTAACTATAACTAACTATAATACATACTAAGTACCCTAACTTTGTGTTTATAACATTATTGGTCCAACATTCTCCCCCCTAATGTTATAGACGGCAATCGAGTCTTCTTCACTTGACTTCACAGCAATGTGGGTTCATTGTCAGTTTCATAAATGAGATGAGACTCTTCTTGCTTGTTTTTATTGTATTTCCACTTCGTACATTCCCTCGCAAAGTGGCCGAAGTCACCACATTCATAACATCTGAAAGTGCTCTTGTTTTTAGTTCCTTGATTCGTACTTGTCCCACGTGCATTTGGACTATTCTTCCATTTCATGCTTTCCTTGGCTTCTTTATTGAAATTTTTACCTCGCCCTTTACCATGACTTTGGTTGTTTGAACTTGCCATCAGAAGCTTGTCTTGATCATTTGCCTCTAGCGTGTCTTGACTTTTGATTCGTTCTTCAAAGGCTGTTAATCTTCCAACGGCTTCTTCAAACGACATTATGTCTAGATCTTGATATTGTTCAATAGTTGCCACGATCGGTAAAAACTTCTTAGGAACAGAGTTAAGTAGTTTCCTTACTAGCACCTTATCTTCCAAAGTTTCACCAAGTCCTTTAAACTTGGCCATTATACTACTTAACTTTCCTCCATAGTCACTTACTTTTTCGTTTGGTTTCATCCTTAGCGTCTCTAGTTCACTCCTCAAGGTTTGTAGTCGTGCTTTTTGAACAAGATCGGCTCCCAAATATTTGACTTTGATCGAGTCCCATACTTCCTTTGCAGTCGAGTATTGTGCAACTTGCATTAAAACATCTTGTGGCAATGTTTGGAAGATCATTGCCTTTGATGTGTTTTCCTTCTTCTCATTTGTTGCTTCTCCTTCTTTTGCAACTATCGTTTCCCAAATACCATATGCCTTCAATATTGTCTCCATCAACAATGCCCACGTAGTGTAGTTTGTTTCGGTCAATTTTGGACATTGTAGTGAAACATTTCCTTGTTCTCGAACTGATGCACTGCTTGATGTGTTATCATGCTTGTCACCTTCTACCATGCTTGCTTGCTTGCTTTTAACTTGCTTACTTCTTATAATCAGAACCGAGATGGTTTCTGGTTTTCTTGCTCTTGTGTTTGATCAAAAGATCAAAACTCTTACAAATTATTGGCGAGCTTGCTAACCAGGTTTTCTTGCTAAACTTCCTTAATATTGACCAACATGCAAATCAATATTGTGTTTTCCAGACCCACTTGCTAATCTGGCTCTTTCTTGCTTTGATCAAAATAATTGATCCTTTCTTGCTGATATTAAACCCTAATGATTCTACTTTCTTGCTGGTTTGAATCAAGGGTTCTACTTGCTATTTGAGCCTAAGAAAAGGGCTCGGAACTTGCTATTTTGTATTTTTCAGTCTAAAATGTAAGATCAATTACTCCTTAAATTATCCTTTAATATAATAAGCAGTGTAAACACTAGGTTACTATATTTATCTACGGGCCTTGAAAAGATACTAACTTAAAAACTAAAGGGAGTAACTTTTCTAAAAAAAATTCTATACAATATATATCATTACTAATATATATTATATCAAAAAAAGTGGAGGGTGTTAAATGTTTTTTTGGGACCTGTTGGGTTAATAACCCGATGTCTTTTGTTTTGGGTCCTGGTGATGCTATTACTGTTGCGCCTCTTTTTCTCTTAGAGGGAGACGCGTCTCTTCTTGAGACCGATCCTTCTTTTTCTTCTTCTGGTGGTTAACCGCCGATTAAATGGTCGGTTTAACCGTCTTTATCTTCTACGGTTTGTGTTCTTCTTGAGCCACTGGATTCCCTTTGATTGTTGTGCGAAATTAGGGTTTCGCAAATTTGGGGATCTTTGAAACCGTCTAAGAATTTTGGGCCTCTGTGGATAACTTGAATCAATTGATGATTCGATTAAGGGTGCAAGTCTTGATTCTTCAAAAACAGGTGTGTTACTGCTTCAGTTCGGTTACAATAAACTGTGTGTATTCCAATCTCTTCAACGAACAGGTATCTTCTTCCTTGTTTCTTCCTTACTTAATTGATTCCCGGAAACGTTCTTGCTTTGATACCAAATGTTGATTGAAAACTTGCTTTTGATTTAACAAAAACACATGTAATATATGAATATACTTTCTATTGATTGATACTTGCAATTCTTTCTTGATGTTAATCTTACAGACACTTGACCATATATATACATACCAAAAAGGCATAAATGAAAGGTTGTGATGGTTCAATCAAACCAACAGATGTATCCTTTCATAATAACTGCCAATAACTAACTATAACTAACTTAACTATAACATAATACATACTAAGTACCTTAACTTTGCGTTTATAACATTATTGGTCCAACACTGCGTTGTAAGATTATTAATCTAAATGTCCGTTAACTTGCTCATCATACACAGAGATTATGTTGGGCTTACTAGTGAAAAAACGAGAATGAGTTTCGTTTGCAAGCTATGGAACAACATGCCCAACTTCGAGATGGTTTGTTTGTATTCACCTCTTGTAATGTATTTCATTCAACATTTCCCATTTCTCTCTTCTGTTATTACGTGTGCTATTTGGTCCATTTGGATGCCCCTAGGCTTCACTACTACACAAACTGGTTTTTCCCATGGTAAAATCCGTGAGTAAGGGCCCTTATCCACGAATTTCCCACGGAATTATTCCGATGCAAAAACCCTAGTGGGTAAATATTTTCCCACTGATTTTCTCACGGAACGTTGACTATTTCCCACGGATTTCCCATGTTGTCTAGCAACCATTTTTCACATATAATCGACGTTTTTTTGCCACGTATTTCCCCAGGCCCGGTCCTGACTTTTTTGCTACCCAGGGCGAATCGATAAAAAATGCCCTTTTATAAAGAACTAACGCATTGACTATCGTTTAGGGGTTTACAACGTAGGTGGTGTTTGATTTGGACTTAATTTACTTAATATGAAAAAACTGAATTTATTAAGTCATATGAAATTTTTTTGTTTAAGACTTAATAGGGAAAAATGACTTAAAATATAAAGTGATAAAACTAAAGATGTTTGCATTAAGTCACCCGTTAATTAAACACGACTCAATGAAAAAAAGTAAACAAACAAAGTCCGGCTACACAACTATACCCTATGCATCTTTTTATTTAATAAACAAGATCTTGATTCCGGGTTACAAGTTTGATATAGGTCGCTAGAAACTATGTAATTGTACGTTTCTTTAAATAAATAAATAAAATATAATTTATCTTATCACGGTCAAAAATTGATTAAATGATCACATGATTATGAAAAGGTTGACGTAATTAACTATAACGAAAACTTTTTTTATAAACGTAATAGATAATAAAATCAATATGTACTCTAATATGTTATATGTAGTTAACTAATAGAAAATAGTTTTATGTGACAAAAAATAACATCTTCGATCCGTATCTCACGTAGCAAATGATGAATTGATTATACTTTACGGAAAATTGAAATATTTTGTAAAAATTGAAAGTTTAGAAAATTGAAGGGTGGTGATTTGCACACTCCTTTAATTGATTGACACACTCAAAAGTGTTGTATGTTAACATTTATACCTTTGTAATGGTCAACATAAGTAGAAGTGATCTAGAGGTATAAATATCAACACACAATATTTTTGAGTGTGCCAATCAATTAAAAAAATGTGTAAATCATCTCCCAAAATTGAAATGTATGATAAATCATCTCCCAAAATCCATTGGTCAAAATGCCAAGTACTTACCCCTTCACGCACGTGGGCTACATAACTTTTGACGCAACAATTACTTTTTTAATTTATATTTGATTTTGTTTTCCTCTCTCTAAATCACACCATCATCTTCTTCTTCATATCATCCATATTATCTTCATATCATCCATATTATCAAATAGAAACCCAGATCATCTTCGCATTTTTTTCAATCCAAGTATAACATGAATCTAAAGTATGATGCCCCCTAGACACTTGATGCCCTGGGCCGTCGCTCAGCTCGCCCGGTACCAGGGCTGACTCTGGATTTCCCACAGTTATTGCCCACTGATTTCTCACAAATATTTTCCCACTGATTTCTCACATTTTTACCAATAATTTTTGCCACAGATTTCCCACAGTTATTTCCCACTGATTTCTCACGAATATTTCCCACTGATTTCACACGAATGTTCGACCCTTTTTTTGCCACATATTTCCCACGGTTTTTTACATACGGATTTCACACAAATTATTTTCCACAAATTTCCCACAAACAGTTTTCACCACTAGAGAGATTGCCAGTAGCAACGACATGAACTATATGAACCAAAATAAACTATATGAACCAAAAAAAAATCAACCCACATAAACTATATGAACCTGAATTTTTGATTTACTTCAAAATGATAGTTATACCTAGCATTATATACATTCTAAGTTACAGTATATGTTCGATAAAACACTAACAAAATCACATTCGGCCGTAAAAAACAACAGATTCAACATCGGCATAAGCTTCCATATCAATAGCTTCTAACAATCACCCACAATCAAATTGAGTAGATGTCATGCTTAACTGTATATCCACACACACAAAATACATCAGTTTAAAATGAGTAATCATTTAATCAAGTGATTAAAGTAATTTTGAGGTTTGTATGCCAATTTTGGATAAACGTACAACTAACCTTGTAATGAAGTCCAACCCTTAGAACATAAGCCTAGTGAGACACGGTGTGATACAGATAATAAAGCCGATACAAGTGCAAGATCTGTAACATTATAAAGGTAAAGCTCACATGAGAAACAAGGAACATTTGTGATAGTAGAAAGAGAAATGCCATTACTGACATGAATATAACCCATCTTTGACAGACTTAAATCATCAACAAACACATAGCCACGTATAAATCTATCATTCTCATAAACATTAATAGCGCAAAAAGGGTAGTATAGTATCTAGATTGCAAAAGAAGCTATATTTATTTTTAGAAACAGTGCTATTCATAAAGCCTTGTTTTAATATGTCTACATCATATTTTCACACTATCTTAGTGATTAATGTAAGAAATGGATCATTAGAGAAGTAAGTGTAGTACCTTCACATCTCTATGGATGTAGTTCAGTAGCATTAGCGAGACGGACATTTGACAGAGAAAAAATTATACTAGGTATTTATGAAATATGATCACATAATAAAATGTGATCACGTGGTCAATAAAAGTATCACTCTTAAATTTCAACTTACACAATGATAGCCATAAGCATAATTTGTGTTTGACTGAAGATCATCCACATCGACATTATCAACTGATCCTGATATGAGAAGCTGCACATAAAAGAAGTGAAAATAACCAGAAACGTTGAGTCATTGGTATTACAAATACATAAGAGAAGCCCCCAAGAAAACAAAGATTACACAACCATTACTTACTGAATGAAACGAAAAGGTCAAAAGTAAAAGAAAATAATTGAAAGAATGCACAAGTGTTCAAGGAAGTTTCACAAGACCTGAAGTTCATGCTCATTAAACATGTTGATCCATTCTTTCTATATAAGCTGCTAAAATCCCCTTAAGAAATGAGAACTTTGTTGACATATCTGTATAAGCTGTTGAAATCCCCTTAATAAGTGATGCACGAGACCAACATTTTATAGCGTGTTTTTCATTGTTGCATTAAACTTAGCAATTATGTTCTTCAAATGAGTAGCTACAAATGGAATCCTGTTTATAATCGGCGACACTGAGAAATAAGCTTCTCTCTTTCAGATGCGCGATAAACTTTAACAAACACCTAAATCAAAGTAACAAACAATCATATCAGCCAACCAAAAATATTGAGGAAAATGGACTCAGGGGGTGTTTGGGATTGCTTATCTACTTGCAAGCAGCTTAAAGATAAGTACTTTTGAAAATGGTGTTTGGATATGCTTATTTTGTATTAAAATGCAAGAATGCTCGAAAAACTAACTATTTGTTAAAAAAATTCAATCAAATTTATCTATATTAGGATTTTAAGTTAAATATATTAAAAGGGTTCATTTAAATTCAGCAAAAGTAACACCTTTAAATAAGCAGCTCCCAACTTGCACAATCTGCTTACTTTACCTAAAAATAAGCTATTAAACAGAAGCATTTGGAATAACACAAAGCTGCTTCTACTTAAAAATAAGCAGAAAAATATATATAAGTAAGTCCACACACCACCTTAATTTTAATTTGTGAGGAAAGGGCTTATTGTCTTGCAAGAACCATATCAACGAATGTCAAAGATAAGCAAAACGACCTAAATGTCTTAACACTAGCAACAAGGAAACATTACAAGCATTATATTAACTTAATGATACGTAGAGCAGCTTAAGGGGTGTTTGGAATAGCTTATTATAAAGAGCTTACGTTTCTTAAGATAATCAGATGCATATAATAAATTGTAAGTAAATGCACTGTAGAAGAAAGTGTTTGGATTTACTTCTACCACAATCAATAGATATGCGCCAAACCGAGTTTAAGTGTTTGGCAATTCCGCTTACTTGTTGATACAAGAGGTTAAAAAAAATAACGTTAGGCATGACGTAACAGTGTGATCAAGCCTCACGCCTTATAAGTTATAGCGAAGCTTTTATATTTTTAAGACGTGAATTAAGACAACAAAAAATATGAAATTATTTATATTTTTATATCATATTTCATATCTATCGAGTTCACAAAAAGTGTAATAGATAATAAATAAAGTAAAGAAAATATATTTGCATTTAATATTCTTCATTTTAAAAAAATAATCAGAGTTGAATTAAAAAGGTGTCACGCCTTAGTGCGCCTTTCCATGATTTGTTATACAAAAAAGTTATACCTAAACCAACACGTACACTTGCGAGACTCACATAAATAGTACTTTAACAAACAAACACATAAAATATGAAACTATAAACACATATAAAGACATACTAAGTAACGTGGGAATTGTGTTAAGAGGCAGAAACGTAAAGACGATATTTTTGTGGGAAATCTGTGAGTATTTACACACGTATTTCTCACGGATTTATCAACTTGGTGGGTAATCTATGAGAAATTACACACGACTTTCTCACGAACATAATCGTTTTCGTTTAGTTTTACGTTGGTTACGCGTTCAGGCGTATCAAGGTCATAACTTACAATAATAAAACATCTATCGCTACAATTAAGTGAAGTTTACTTGCATAGGTGTGCATTTTATAGCAAGAGTTAACTAGCTAATTGTTGGAAATTATGCTTTCCTGACTTAGTACTGCTAGTTGTAATAGAAAGTACCGACAGTTATAGTTTGTACCGTTAGTATTAGTTTGTACCGTCAGTACAAAATAGTTAGTACCATTTAAGAGATATGCATGAGATATTATAGGAAAAGATATGCATTATTATTTACGCGTTTTGTAAGTCTGTTTGGGTTTATCCTTGGTGTATAAAAGGAACCCTACGGCATTAGAGAAGAAGCATCTCTAACCAAAAAGCAATCTCATAGTTAGTAATCTATAATCATTTTAGAAGATCATTACAAAAGTTTAGTTATTAATATTCATTGTTCTTCTTAGCATTATAAGTTAGTTTCCGCATAACTTATAGTGTTCATAGTCATTGTTTCTCCTGTAGTTTGTGTGGAACTATCCATATTGGCTACAACCCATAACAGGCTATAAAGATCTATATTGAATTGGGATCTACAAGTGGTATCAGAGCTTATAGAGAAACTCTGAGTAAGAAGAACTAAAACCCACCAGTTATAAACCTCTACCTTACAAATCTATTCAATGGCTGGATCATATGATGATATTCCACCACCACCACCACCACCACCACAAACATAAACACCAACTCAACAAGCCCCTCACACTGTCTCAACCATCAAACTCCCTATTCTTAAGAAGGGAGAGTATGACATATGGGCCATGAAAATAGAACATTATTTGGCCCATACAGACTATCCTATCTGGGAAATCATTCAAAGAGGCAATGGTCCTGTGAGTGTCTCAACAGATACAAATGGTGTAATAAAGGTTCTGCCTCCCAAGACTGCAGAAGAAATTTTAGCCAGAGAAAGAGAAAGAAAAGCAAGGACCACCTTGCTTATGGCTTTACCAGAAGATCATCTTGCTAAATTTCATAAAATGACTGATGCAAAAGAGATGTGGGAAGTTATCAAATCTAGATTTTATGGTAATGATGAATCAAAGAAGATGCATAAGTATATTCTAAAGTAACAGTTTGAAGGCTTCTCTGTAACAAACTCAGAAGGGTTGCATAAAGGCTATGATAGGTTTTAGAGTCTTCTGAGTCAACTAGAGATTCATGGTGCAGGCATCTCCACTGAAGATGCAAATAAGAAGTTCCTTAGGTCTCTACCTTCTGCCTGGTCTTAAGTTTCCTTAATCATGAGGACCAAGCCAGGAGTGGACAATCTTAGTTTTGAGGATCTGTATAATAATCTTAGAGTCTTTGAGTCTGATGTTAAAAGCTCTACTGCATCATCCTCTAGCACCCAGAATGTGGCATTTGTTTCTCAGAACACTAGCAATACTAATGAAGTTAGTACTGCTTATGGTGCTTCTAGCTCTTCTGGCCATAACCCCTAAAGGGAAGGCTCTTTTTCATATACTGGTGAACTCATGTGCTCCTTTTTCGCTAATCAATCCAGTGGTCCACAATTGGATCATGAGGATTTGGAACAACTTGATGAGTTTGATTTAGAAGAAATGGATTTGAAATGGCAAGTGGCCATGATTTCCATGAGACTGAAGAAGTTCTACAAAAAGACAGGTAGAAAGCTACAATTTAATGCCAAGGAACCGGTTGGTTTTGACAAAGCCAAAGTCGAGTGCTACAATTGTCACAAGAAAGGGCATTTTGCTAGAGAGTGCAGATCTAAGGGGAATCAAGATAGTAGGAGGAGAGATGCTTGGAACACTGGCAATAAAGCTAAAGACAATGAGAGGAGATCTGGTAAACATGAGGAACCTAAAGCTTTGGTAACTCTTGATAGAGATGGTGTTGATTGGACCAGTTAATCAGAAGATAAGCAAGAGAACTATGCTTTGATGGCTTACAACAATTCAGGCTCTGACACTGAGGTAACTTCTTGTTCAAAAGAGTGTAAAGAATCTTATGCTAAACTTAAAAAATTATATGATGAACAGAGGGAACAACTTGGTGATGCCAGTATAGAAATTCAGGCATATACTCAAGCTTTAAAGAAAGTAGAAGCACAATTAGTTGCTCATCAACAAAATCAACTTTGGTATGACGAAAAGATTAAGTTTATGAAAATTGATTTAGATGATAAAACTGATGTGCTCACATATCATAAGAAACTATTGGCAGAAGCTGAAAAAGAAAAAGAAGAATTGAAAGCTAAAGTAGAAAAATGGCACAACTCTTCTAAAAGTCTTAATATTCTGCTAAATAGTCAGATGAGTGCTAGGGACAAAGCTGGGCTTGGGTATGGAGATCAAATGAATAAAGGTGTCTTAAGTTATGAAAATGAAGTTTTTGGAAGTTTATTTTACAATAGGTCTAGTGATATAGAAGATAGTCCTGTGAATGATAGATATGCAGAGGGGATGCATGCCGTTCCCTCTCCAATGACAGGGATCTACATCCCTTCTGGACCTGATAAAGAAATAGATGAATCATAATTTACATATGGTCCAAAGCAATCTAAAACTAGTGAATCTGATGCTAGGAGCAGTGACTTTAATTCTTGTGAATCTAATTCTAGTGATGAAACACTTAAATCTATGCCTGAACCAGTTGTCAATGAACCTAATGTAGTAAGTCAACCAAAAGTCTGGTCTGATGCTCCTATCATTGAGGAGTATGAGTCAGATAATTATGATAATTGTGTGACTACAACTTCAAAAGATCTGGAACAACCTAGTTTTTCTTTTGTTAATACTTTTAAGCATGTAAAAACTACTAGGCAAATTGTTAAAGAGCAAAACACATGTAGTCAGAGTTCTAAACCTGACAAAAAGGATTGTAGTGGTTTAATGTCTAAAAAACTAGGTTTGGGATATGGGTTTACTAAAAAGGCATGTTTTGTATATGGTAGTTTTAGCCATCTTATTAGAGATTGTGATTTCTATGAGAAAAGAATGGCTAAACAAGCTGAATTGAACAAAAGGATGTGTAAGGGTACTGGTCAAAGGGAAAATAGGCCAGTGAAGAACAATGTGCAAAGTGTGAATCACCAAAACCAATTTGTTCCTACAGCGGTACTAACTAGAACTGGTAGAATTCAAGTTAATACTACTAAAGCTAGCAGTACTAACAATGTTAATACTGCTAGACATAATTTTAACAGTCAGGCAGTACCAACTAATGCTGCCAGGAAAGTTTATACTGTTAAACCTATTATGAATAATGTTAGACCAAAAACCATTTTTCATAAAACTCATTCTCCTATTAGAAAGCCACTTAATAGAACAACAACACCAAGAACACATTTTTCAAATCAAAAAGTTAATAGTGCTGAGGTAAAAGCAGTTAGTGCTGTTGGGGGAAAAAGGGAAACTGTTGTTAAGCCCTCAGCAGGTTGTAATTAGTGACCCAAAAGACATTACTGGAACAAAGTCTCCAAATACAATGGTGGATCAAATTCTAGAAAATGTGTTACTTTTAAAGATCCACTCGACAGACCCAAGCCTAAAATGGCTTGGGTCCCTAAGAGAATCTAATCTCTCTTATTTTTCATGTGCAGGATGTTCCACATAAAGCTTTAGAGAATAAAGAGATTGTTGATAGTGGATGTTCCAGGCACATGACTGGAAACAAGGCCTACCTTGCTGAATATCAAGACTATAATGGTGGCCATGTTGCTTTTGGAGGTAGTAAAGGTTAACCATAACTGGTAAAGGTAAAATAAAAATAGGAAAGTTAGATTTTGAGGATAGGTGCTTTTGGTGAAAGATCTAAGCATTTCAATCTCTGTTCTGTGTCAGATATGTGACCAGAAGATTTAAGGTTCTTACGACACTAAATGCCTTGTGTTGGTTCTCTGACTTTAAGTTACCTGATGAAAATCAAGTATTACTTAGAGTCCCTAGACAAAACAATATGTACAGTTTCAACCTAGAGAACATTGTTGTTAGGATTAATGTTTTCTTAACTTAGTACCGACAGTACAAATAGTTAGTACTGTCAGTTATACTTAGTACCGACAGTACAAAGTATTAAGTACTGTTAGTTAGTTAGTACTGTTAGTAGAAAGTTAGTTAGTACCGTTGAGAAGATATTTAAAAGATATTTATGAGATATTTTAGAAAAAGATATGTAAGCCTTTTAGGGTTATCCTTGATATATAAAAGGAACCCTAGGTATAGTTAGAAAAAAAGTCAGATATACACAAGCTTAGCAAATCATATACAATATCATAGTTAGCAATCTGTAATCCTCAAGAATACTTTAATAAAGTTTTATTTTAGGTTTGTTCAATTAGTTCTTACTTAGAACCATGTGTTTAAGATTCCCATTAACACATAGTATTCATAAGTCATTTGTTTCTACATAGAGCTAGGGCAAAGATGCAAAGTCTACATGACGAATATCCTCACGTCCAGCCATCAATAACCTAACGCTGTGTAAATGTCTCCCATTTATTGGCATTCTTGTGAGTGCCTACTTATGTCCCTAGATCCGAGAAACACTTTCAGAGAGAGATTACGACCCATAGTTCCCACTCTCCGATTTGGTTCATCCCATCGCAGCTTCGATGCACTGAAACTGTCTGCACAAGCGGGATACGGTCATTCGGACAGGCTCTCTGAATTTATAATTGATATCATCAGAATTTTGGTCGGCCCAAGTAGACCCCATAGAGCTGTTCTTCGCATCAGAAAAGCATTGTTGAGTAGCTCTTGTAGCATCTTGAAAAGAGTCGATAATACCATGCCCATCGACACTGGTAGGCTTGTTAACCAGGATTTTATATAACTTCAGGAAAGTTAGTTTGAGACTTGGGAAAGAGCTTGCCAAGCCGTCAAAAAATCTCCTATTTATAAAGAATTTTTTTTTACAAATGGGGACAACAAAGAGTAATAGATTAAACAGTAAGCTACACTTAGGTTTAAAGCAGAAATGAACAAGAAGATTTAGGAATTAGGACAACTGAAATGATAATTCAGTAATGAAACAAGTTTTACTTGCCCGACTTGTGACCGTAGTACCTTTGTACATTCAGAACTTTGAAAGAGAATGACTTGAAACAGCGAGAAAGAAGTGGTGAGGACTCATCTTTATGATATCACGAGAAATTACAGCATGGTATTTGTAGAGAGAATTTCTTTGCCTGGACACATATATTGACAGGATCATTGTGTCTTTGAAAGAATATGCATCCTATGTAAAATTAAAATATTCACTACATGCATCCCACAGATCTACATAAAACAAACTTAAAGTTTCTATACGAGCCTTCACAGTGTTATAACTACTGTAATCAAATGAACACTAGAGAACAGTGTATTACAAGGCCAAGTAGTCGGCGATTAATTGCTACAAGGTCAGTGGATGAGGCGAGTTGAGCTATGAAATACAGAACAATACCTATGAATAGGCGCAAAGAACATAATAAATAATTATCATGGAAAGGTCGTTGATCTCAACATAACGGTTAGTATTGTCTCATTGCGGTTAAGGACCATCTAACAGTTGACTTAATAGGTTTTTCTACAATTCGGCGAGATGTTTATAAGTCGAATTACGAAACTATACATGCCTCTAAAGCAATTTTGCTCAAAGTTAGAGGAACCATCTTGAACAAGTTGGAACTTAAGGTTCGTTAATCCTTAACAAAACTATACCAACACATGAAAGTTTACAAAATTTGATCCGTCGTAAAAAAACTATTATGTGCAAATGCAAGTCACTCACGAATAAAAATGGTAACTTTTTTTCTTACAAAATAACCCAAAAACACGGGTAGTATCAACTGACAACTATAATACCATTTCTTGACTGCTGAAGTGGTAATATTGCGCATTAGACAGTAGACAACGACATAAATGTTATATCTATTATCCTCAGAGGCAAGGGACGAACGTAAGTGTGTTCCAAGCACCCAATTCTCGACATAGACGAGTGTTTGCTAATTAATAATTAATTTTGCCAAATAAGATAAAATTGAAAATTTTCAACTTTTCATCCAGTGTTCAAGTTCCGGCACTACCGAATGGTTATCGCAAATATTGGGACCCTAGGGATACCATACTAATAAAATGAACTAATACACATATCAAACCCTAAATAAAACATATATATCACCAATACATAATTCAATTATATAAATTTCAAACGGAAATGAAGGTACCATTTGTTAGAGTGACGGTGACGGTGGTTACTGTGACAGTGGCGGTGGTGTTTGAAATGAAGGAATGGGTGGATTTCTCCCGCTTGATTGTGTTTATTTGAATTAGGGATTTACATCAAAAATGTGGAGCCCGCCTCTTTAAAATGACAATACTATCTTGATTAAGCTTAGAAAAAGAGAGATATAATGATGTAATCACTTTAGTTTGCGGAGTGATATCACTTCTAAAAAAAAATAAAAAGTGTAGTCATTTCTATCTTTTCTTTTATCTGCAATGTACTTGAAGTTTTTAGCCATTAATAGAAAAAGTAAAGTAAATGTTAAAGGAAACTTGTAATGAGAAATCAAATGTGATTAAACAACTAATTTAAATATTACATAAATCACATGGAATTTATCACTATACGTGATGTCCAATCACTATGTGATTTTTTTCCTCATGTGATACTTCAATCACATGAGATTTTTACCAAATGTGACTTTATTTGTTTGAAAGCTCGCGAATATTAACGTGTTAGAATTACATATGAGAACATCAATATGAGAGAATTGCAAAATCGAGCCTCTGTGGCAGTAGGTTTAGGTCACATTGTAGTGATTGCTTTCAAGTCACTTTTCGGGTTAGCAACGGTGTTGCTAGGAAGAGAACCCGAGCCCGAAGTAGAGGCGGCATTGGTATTCATGAACTTGGTAAGCAAGTCCGTTAAATTGGTCATTTGATTTTGCATGTTTTGGGTTTGTGTTAGGATTAATGTTTTCTTAACTTAGTACCGACAGTACAAATAGTTAGTACTGACAGTTATACTTAGTACCGACAGTACAAAGTATTAAGTACTGTTAGTTAGTTAGTACCGTTAGTAGAAAGTTAGTTAGTACCGTTGAGAAGATATTTAAAAGATATTTATGAGATATTTTAGAAAAAGATATGTAAGCCTTTTAGGGTTATCCTTGGTCTATAAAAGGATCCCTCTTGGCATAGTTAGAAACGACGAGCTCAATACATCTAATACAAATCATATATCATAGTTAGCAATCTGTAATCCTCAAGAACACATTAATAAAGTTGTTATTCAGTTGTTCATTGTTCTTCTTAGTACCTGTGTTAAGATTCCGCATTAACACATAGTATTCATAGTCATTGTTTCTACATAGTCATTTGTATTTATACATCCTGGCTATCATCCTTTATAGGCTGCAAAGATCCATTCAGTTTAACAGGACCATCAAGTGGTATCAGAGCTTTGAGAAACTCTGAATAAGAAGAACAGATAAAACCAGTTATTCATCTCCAACCAACAAAACTAAACATGTCTGGAACACAAGATGAAAATCCACCACCACCACCTCCACCATCAACACAACAAACACCAACACAACAAACTCCTCATACAGTCTCAACCATCAAGCTGCCTATTCTCAAAAAGGGAGAATATGATATATGGGCTATGAAGATGGAACACTATTTGGCTCATACAGACTATCCAATTTGGGAGGTTATCCAAAATGGGAATGGTCCTGTGTCAGTCACAACTGATACATCAGGACAAATTAAAATTTTGCCTCCTAAAACAGCAGAAGAAATAGTGGCCAGAGAAAGAGAAAGAAAAGCTAGGACCACCTTGCTAATGGCCATACCAGAAGATCATCTAGCTAAATTCCATAAGATGACTGATGCAAAAGAAATGTGGAATGCCATCAAATCCAGATTTGGTGGAAATGATGAATCCAAAAAGATGCAGAAGTACATCTTGAAGCAACAGTTTGAAGGATTCACTGTATCCAACACAGATGGGATTCACAAAGGCTATGAGAGATTCCAAAGTCTTCTCAGTCAGTTAGAGATTCATGGAGCAGGTGTATCTACTGAAGATGCAAATCAGAAATTTCTAAGATCTCTACCTTCTGCTTGGTTACAAGTTTCCTTAATTATGAGGAACAAACCAGGTATGGACAGTCTCAGTTTTGATGACTTGTACAACAATCTAAGAGTCTTTGAAAATGATGTAAAAGGCTCTACTGCATCATCTTCCAACTTGCAAAATGTAGCATTTGTTTCTGAAAACACCAGCAGTACTAATGATGTTAGTACCGCTTATGGTGTTTCCAATACTTCTGGTCATAATTCAAAGCATGAACAAACATCATCATATTCCTTGCTTGCAAGTCAATCAAGTTGTCCTCAACTGGATCATGAGGACTTAGACCAGGTTGATGAATATGACCTTGAAGAAATGGACTTAAAATGGCAAGTGGCAATGATCTCCATGAGAATAAAGAAGTTCTACAAGAAGACTGGTAGAAAGCTACAGTTTGATGCAAAAGAACCTGTTGGTTTTGATAAAACCAAAGTGGAATGCTACAACTGCCACAAAACAGGGCATTTTGCAAGAGAGTGTAGAACAAAGGAAGATAACAGGAGGAGGGATGGATGGAATCCTGGAAATAAAGATGGGAGCAGAACTGGAAAGAAAGAAGAGTCTAAAGCATTGGTGACAGTTGATGGAGAAAGTGTTGACTGGACAACTCATTCAGAAGATGATGAAAATTATGCTTTCATGGCTAGCAACAGCTCAGGATCAGACACACAGGTAATGTAAAAAGTGCTAATAATGTTATGTGCACTATAGATGAATGAGGTGTATGTAACTCAACCACCTGGTTAGTGAGATACTCGCACATCCTAAAAGGTTTTATAAGGTTTGTTAAAGCTTTATATGGATTACATCAAGCTCCAAATCTTTGGTATTCTACCTATCAACATAATCTATGAGAAGCTATAGATACAGGGCGGTGGTACCACAAGACGAAGACTTTATTTATTAAAGAAGGACCAAAGAAGGATATTCATGCTAGTTCAAAGTATGATTGATGATATCTATTTTTGGCCTCTACTAGAAAGTCTTGGGTTGTATGAATTTGAGGCCTTGATGAAAGGCAGATTTCAAATGAGTTTTCTATAGTGAACTCATATCCTTTCTTGGATTGCAAGTCAACCAAAAGACAGATTGAAATTTTTTATTTCTCAAGATAAGTATATTGCATACAGCAAGAAAAAGTTTTTGTACCCTTGCTATTGTAAAAACTGCAAAAACCCTATGAACCGAAGATGGCATTGACAAAAGATGAGGAAGCTAATGAAGTAGATTACACTTATACAGATCATGAAGAGGTTCTCTCATGTAATAAAATGTGCCTCTAGGCCTAATACAGATTGTTTGCAGTATGTGCATGTATCTCGGTTTCATAGGTACTATCCCCAAGACTTCACCTCAACCACCCACCTAAAAAAAGCATGATGAGAAAGAATCTTTAAGTACCTTATGGAAAACCAAATTTAGGCTAATGGTATACCTAGATGAATCACTTTTGACCTGGAAGATTTCTCAGATATGAAAAGATAGGTGCAAACTTGACAGGAAATCCCACAACTGTGTTTGTCAACTTCTAGGAAGCTATTAATTTTCATGGCAATGCAAGAAACAAACCATAGTGGCTACAACAGAAGCTGAATATGTAGCAGCTGCAAGTTGCTGTGGACAAGTATTGTGGATTTAGAATCAAATGTTGGACTATGGTTTCAATTTCATGAATACCAAAATCCACATTGATAATGAAAGCACCATCTGCATTGTGAAGAATCTGGTGTATCACTCTAAGACAAAGCATATAGAGATCAGACACCACTTTATAAGAGATTCTTATGAGAAGAAGCTCATTAGGGTGGAGAAAATTCACACAGATTTCAATGTAGCTGACTTATTGACCAAAGCTTTTGATGGACCAAGGTTCAATTTCTTAGTGGTTGATTGGTAGTTTTATACACGTAAAATTTATCACAATATAATATAATCCTAAGAGTAATTAAGAAAATTACCAAGTTACCCTTGATAAAATTCACTCTCAAAAATATATATATAATAATATATAATACGTATATTAAACCGGCAACAAATGATCACCCGGGTCGTTTTTCCCCAACGACTAGTGAAATTGAATCCTCGTTTAAGTCCGAATTATGATTTGAATAAGCAAATAGATGATTGCATTGAGCTATTACACTAAAATACAAACAACAATTAAAATTGACAAATAAAATCAATAAACAATTATAAACTAATACTGGATAACAATTTAAAATGCGACACAAAAAATAAAGCAAGTAAGCTAATTTTAACCCCTAAAAATGTAAACTAAAAATTCTAAACCTAAAAGGACAAAATAAAATTTTTAGAAAAAGAAAACACTTTTAGATTAATATTTTAATTAATATTAATTAAAAACTAATTAAATCTAATTAAATCTTAAAAAAAAGCAAATTAAGTTCTAAAAATTTGGAAAAATGATTTTTAAGCTTAGAAAAGTCTAAAATATTATAAAAGCAAAGAAACTATTTTTAACTATTTTTATTATTAAAATTATCTATATTAAAATATTAAAATAAAATCGAAAAAAAGAATTTAAGATCAAAAAAAGTGTGAAAAAGATTTTTACAGAGATGTAAACCTGTAAGCATTTTATTATAAAGACAAAAAACTATTTTTTGATTTTTCCTAGAAACTTTTTTATAGGATTTTATATTTATATAATAAAATTTTAACCTTACGAGAAAGATTAAAAATAAAATAAAAGATAGAAAAATCTAAAAAATTCAGGAAAAGTCCTAAACTTTAATAGGAACACAAGAAAAATAAGAAAATCTAATTTGCTAAACGAATAAACTCCCAAATGAGCTTAATAAGCTACGGCTTATTTATAAAAAGGGAAGTGAAAGCGTGTATTAGTATTAGATTGTGCAATATACGAATGGATGAGCTATTGTAGCAAACTGGTTAAGGCATTGGTGTTATAACTGAGAGGTCTTGGGTTCGAGTGTGGTGGCAACCCCTTTTATGCAACTTTTTATTTATTTTTCTTATATTGAAAAACAAATTACAAAGACTTAAAAAATACAAAAAATAAGCCTATTTTAATAAAAGGACATACACTAAAACTGACTAAAAAGCTCAATAACAGGCTTATCAAAAAGCTGACACAGAAGTGGTTTTTTGGAGCTTAATTCCACTTAAAAAGCTTGTAACAAGCTCAATTTTAAACTCAAAATGAAAAGGAAAGTGTTCTAGAAACTGTATGAGATGCTTAATAATATAGGAAAAGAAAAATTAAGCTGGAAATACTATTTAAGCGCTATTCTGAAAAATGAAAGGAAACAAGCAAACATGAAATCTATAAAATAAAGCTATAAAACCAAATAAGCTAAAAAGCTCTAAAAGCAAATACATCAAATAAGCCTTTGTAAAACTTATAAACAACCTTAAACAACTACTTTAAGCAAATAAACTACTACTTAAAGCTAGAATCTAAAAACTAAAAAGCAAAATTCGACGCTACTAACGTCGGTAGTTATGGCTTTTGATGGTTTTTGTGACTTTTGACAGCAACATTAAGTTATGTAAATAAGCTAGAAGATGAAATTTAAGACTTATTCTATAATAAGCTATAGCTAAACTTAATCTAATCTACTAGTGCAGGTTTCCTAAGGGAAATCCTGCACTAAAACACACTCAAATGGAGTGTATTAACACAATGCAAGCAAGATCTAAACCTTTGAGGGCTTAGATCTAAATTTGCATAAGTGAAATTTTAAGAAAAATCCCCTGGTGCTGTCAAACTTAATATAAGCTCAAACTTTTTCATTTTCAAAATCAAACTTATAAAATCTCTTTTCCTAATTGTCTTAAAGGTAAACACAAGTGACTCACGCAATATGCACAATTAGTTTTGACTTTTTGAGGTCAAACACTCTTAAACCAAACACCCCTTTAAAAAGTGACAGATCAAATTAAACTTATGAAATGAAAATCTAATTATCAAAAACTTAAGACCAGATAATGCGGAGTTTATATTATTTCTAATGAGCATGAATTAACAACTAAATAAGCAGTAATCTAAGATTTAAGCTAGTTTACCTATTTTTGGTTTTTTCAAGGTTTTTAAGACTATTTTATGAAAAACTATAATTCAAACTAAGAAAGTCAAAAACATATGAACTATTGAGACTAATTAGCTAAATAAAACACAAATAAGCAACAATAAGCAGGCTTAATAAGCAAATAAGCAGATCTGAATATAGAAAGCAAAGAAATCACTATTTAAAGCTAGAATAAAAGAAAATGAAAGAGAACTTACAAACTCCTCTAGCTAAACAAGAAGTTCCTAAATAGGGCAGCTTCAAGCTCTCTAGCTTATTAGATAAGCTAGGGTAAAGTCCTTGGGATCTTTTCCAAGTTAAGATCCCCTTCTAAAAGCTCAATTCCAATAAGATCCATGATAAATGTAAGTTACACTGTTTTAAGGTTTAGAAAGGATTAAATCTGAATTGATTAAGCTCTATTTCAGCTTATAGACTGAAAGAGATTATTAAGAGCTTATTAGCTTATAGAGACAACTTGGCTTATTAAGAGAGCTTATGAAAAAGAAACTTGGAGAGATTAAGAAAAACTGAATTTCATTAATAAAAAGCTTTCTTACAATACTTAAAAGGAAAATTACAAGATTAAAACACCATTAAGCTAGGAATTAAAATTTAAGCTACAACTAAATTAAGCTACGTGTAAAAAAAACTAGATCTCCCTGTGTGTGTGAAGAATGAGTGCTATTTATAGCCATTTGGGAAGGTTCTAGCCCTCTTGCCTTGCTCTCCAATCCTTCAATCTCTGCCATTCATTTTCCAATCATTGGAGGAGCTATTGTAAGCCGTTTGATCAAATTGTGGACACCTGAGGATTGCCAGCTTGGCATTCTTTGATGTGACGTTTGTGCTAGTTTTGTGAGTGTTTTAGCACAAAAACCCACATTCCATTGTGCTTTCTCCATTGCTACGTGGCATGAGCTTGATATAGGGATACTTAGAGCCGTGATTTGACTAATCTCTCCCTGCCATTTTGTAAACGATCACTTGAATTGACCTAAGCACCCTTTAATTTGAAAAACCCCCTTGATTTGAGTTAAGGGTACGTTTGGGAAGACAATGAACAGTAATGTGATTTTACCCGCCCTTTTTCTAACTGAAAAGGGTAAATCGGTTTGAAGTTTGGGGAGTTGGCAATTTTAGTCCTTGTGTTTGGATCCTTCTTTTTCTAATTATAAACTAGTTTCAGTAATTGCCAAACTGGCCCTTGTGGTTTATGGAAAAGAGAAGTGGCTAGGGTTTTGGGCTTTTGTGAGAGTTGAGGGACCAAAGTGAAATATTTTGAGGATTTGTCCTTTTGTGTTTGACTTAGTTTGACCTTTCATTGACTGAATTTGACTGAGGCTTGACTTTTCTGGCTTCGGCTTTGATTCTTTGGCTTCTTTTTGCACTCTTCTGATTCTCGTGCCCGTGTTTGCTCGTTTTTGACTGTTTTCTTATGATTTTTGGATTATCCATACCTGCACACACAAAACACAAATACAAGCATAATTTTGCCATTTTTGGTCTGTTTTGGGTTTAATTGGGTTATTTTAGGTACAAACGGATATGTGTATTCTACACTTATCAAAATTCCCCAAACTAAACGATTGTGTGTCCTCACGCAATATCACATGCCTTATAACCAAATACCTTGAAATTTCCCCAAACTAAACCTTTGAAAAGTAGCAAAGATTTTTGTTTGAGAGAGATAAGAGATCACAAGTTATAAAACACCCGACTTCCCATTTTCTAAGATTTTTCTCTTTTTATGATTTTTCTTGATAATTAATTACCTAACTACAACTTATTTGTGTTGACATAATGTATTGTTTTCATTACCTTTGGTAACTTTGAGGATCATAGAACAAAAAGCACAATTAAGTGTCTAAAAGATAACTTCATCATCCCCGATTTTTCACTTTTCCCTGCATAGCTTAATATATGATCATGCTAATTACGAACTAAGAGCTTAAGACTACTTATAATTACAACTTGTGATTTCTCTTCTCCGAGATTTTTAATCATAAATTTAGGTGTATGTGTTCAAATTAATTTAAACCATTAAATCCACATATTAGATAGTTGAAATCCGACCAAGTTTTACACATGGGCCTTTTGGGCTAATATGTTAATCACTTAGAAGGATCACAACTCAAAGCAAACAAAAACCTACTTAGCTAAGACATCGTTGGTTCACTTGTCTCGTGAATGACTTTCTTCTATAGCTATCCAACGTCATCGGGTTAAGAGTGCTAGGGCTTTGACACCCCATCCGGAGAATACTAACCGAAACGCATGAACTTTCGATGAAAAAGCTTTGTAGACTTTTGCAAACCTTAATTCAAAAGAAGAATACCTTGGTTTTAGAAAATGAAGCTTTTACTATTTATTTTCTAACTTTGCAACATTATTATAACTATTTACATTATTAGGCTAGGAATCGGTATCACTTTTCTTTCGACGGCACATCGGCCTCGCCTGCGACAAGAGCTCGCATACTTATTATGATACCAACCCTAAATATACATCCTTCATCCTTTCTTTCGATGTCACCTCGGGAGCGAACCGACAAATACCCATGTACTTTATTGCGATGGAGTTTGCATATTAATTATTAACACTTAAGAATTTATAACTTGCATCCTTTTTATTCACTAACTACATCTTTATTGATTTTTTTAAAAATATTATTTTTGCAAATAGAAAAATTTCGTTTTTAGAAAACCAAAGTATAAACTTGAACTAAAATTCTTATTTACAAATGATGTCGACTTCATCGATAAAGCTTTTTCTCTAAATATGTTGATTAAACTTTTAAGAGTAAAACTCTAATTTGTAAAAATTAAAGAGAACACGTATAATTAATCATTTTAAGAACTCATGGGAAGAAAAACCACAAGTTATTCTTATAAGCCTTTAAGCTTTCCAAATAAACTTTGTTTAGCATCCTAATTCGTAACTAATACTATCATCTCTTATTCTTCACAAAAGAACTTTGCAAATACTTAGCCTATATAAATTCCAACTCGGCATATTTAAAATCTACTTGAGATTAGCACAAGTTTTCATTTACTAACGATTCAAGTTTAGCATGTTTAAAGTCTACATGAGACTAGCACAAACTATCATCATTAATTGTTAAGGGAGAAAGCTAGAACTCAACACGTACGATCGGGTCAAAAATTACTTCTTATTCTTACCATCGGAAAACCTACATTCTTGTCTTAACACTTATTTTTTATTTATTTTTTATATTTTTTATATTTAACTAAATAACAAGACTGAAAAATTTTAAAATTTTGCCTATTTTGTGGACAAAATGGTTATGTGAGAAACAAAACAATAGCAGCAACATCAAATCGTAGATCCCTTCCCCAAACTAAAACGAAACATTGTCCTCAATGTTTAAAGTCGGGTCTCTATGAAAATCTAAGCCATTTATGAGGTTTGCATCAGATACGTGAAGTCGATAAGATGAAAAGGATATGGATCTCCCCTAACTATTTCGATACAAAGGATGAGAAGTCGAGTGAACGGGATAAATCAACAAGGAACGAGTTGTTTTAGTAATTGTTGGGTTAATCCTACAAATATACTCAAACAAACAAGCAACAAACATCGAGAATTGGAAGAGAAACAAGCCTTCTCTTCATCACACATCACATTAGATAAGAAATAGAAAGATAATAAAAAAGGATAAGCATGAGGTGAAACTCCATGAAGGGCTTGTTATTTGTTCATCGAGTCGCTACGTCTCGACTCGATCCCTGAATATAGTTGTCTTAGGAAAGTTTGGAGGTCCGGGATAACCAATGGTGTGTATCCCCTCCATAGTATTGCTTAAGACGGTGGCAGTTCTATGTGTGTACGTATTTATATGTATATGTATACATATTTATATCTTTAAGTGTTAGTAGTTAGTAAAATTAATAGCTTAGTTTAGAAAATATAGAAATTAAAACTTAGTTTTATCAAGTTAGTAAAATAAAATTATAAATGAAATTTATTTATAGTCATTTAATTTAGTTTTAATTTAAAAGGTTTAAAAGGTAGAAAAAAAGGTTTTTATAAAAATGTCAAATTTAATGATTTTTGTGTAAATAATAATAATGAAAAAAAAGGGTCGACCTGTTTTGGGGAGGAAAAGAAGGAAAAGAAAACCCAATTTTAGTCCAAGTAGAATTCTAATAAGGTAATTATCCAAACTCTTTTGTAAAATCTATAAATACTAAATCCTCCTCTCCCCTGTTTGTTCTCTTGGCCAGTCGATCAAAGCAAAAGAAAAAAAAGATTTTTTTATCAAGATCAAGTTGGTGATTTAGTGTTTCAAGATCAAGGTTTTAGGTATGTTTTCTTAAACCCTTTTCAATTAATCTTCTTTAGTTTTCTTGTAACAATTAAATGATGGAATTAGGGTTTATTTATATTTTCTGCAAAGCAAGTAATTAACTTAATTAGAAGTGATTAGGGATAAATTATAAGCGTTTTGGTGTAATCGGTTAGGTCTAGAATGCGTTAGAAAAGGAATTAGGTTTGGGTAGAATTTTAGGTCATGTTGTTCGATTGATATCTCAACGATGGTAACGTGTTTTATTATCAATCTTATGTCCATTGATAAGTTCAGAGAGTCTAGTTTCCAAAACGTCTGGCCCCGAAAGGTTTTGAGGTCGGGAAGTTAGTCAAATAATTTTTGCAAGAAAAGTTGTCAAAACAGTAAATTCGAGTCAGATTTGGGTCTGATTTCGGGGAGTAAAACCCCTACTTAAAATTCGAATTAGGGTTAGCAAAAAATTAGAGGTCAAATTTTAGGTGTCTATTACCTCCAGTTCGAAGGGATAGCGTTAAAATATTTTCTAAGTATTTTTAAGGACGTCAAACTTTTTGGTGTACGTTTAGGTCCGAATCTGAGTACTTTGTAATGATGAATTTTTATAAAATAGTTGCACTTAGTATTTTTTTTTTAAATCACAGTAGCTCACAACTTATTGAAGAGCTAGGGGATGTAAGGAGAACCATCAACTAGGTGTTTTAGTATTTTATTTGTGGTCATAAAGTAACTACAAATTTCTGCCAGAAACTGAAAAATTGGAAGTTAATGGTTAAGGTTATATAGGGTATGAAAATGATATAGGAGATGTATTTAAAGGATTATAAACTTAGTATAAGGTCTAGAAGTCCATCATATGATTGTTACATTGGCTTGAGCATTAGCCTAACCGAGTGTAACTTGTGTTTTTGTTATGTTTAGATTGTGTGCAAGATTCTGTTAAGTAGCTGAGCATCAGGTGAGTTTCATAGTCCTATTTTACTATGTTTTCTTAGGATGTAAATGATGCAAAATGTGTTTTGAAATGTTTAATTGCTGTGAATATGTGGTTTAATTGACGCATGGACTTTTATGTAGCTATTATATGTTATGTGCTAAATGTTATGCGTTGTTGGAGCGGGGGTAACGTTCCTACCCATTATTGGTTTCGCCCACTTTGTGGGTAGGTTGGTTTCGCCCACTTTGTGGGTAGGTTGTTTTCGCCTACTTCGTGTGGGTATGATATTGTGTGGATACGGTACCAAGAGTCTTTGGATCGGGGATAACATTCCTATCCATGACTATATGACGAACTTTGTGGTTTGGATCGGGGGACACGTTCCGTCCCAATGGTGATTGTTTAGACGAATGCATGTTAGCATGTATAATAGTCAGCTTAATTGTCCTGCCATGTTTTGTTTTTATTAATCACAGTAATTGATTTAAATCTTGAATTGGTGTCGTAAACCTATGACTCTCACCAACCATTGTGTTGACGTTTTAAGCATCATTTTCAGGTGAGCGTTATGAAGGTGTTGAAGTTAATAAAAGTGGCTAGAGAGACCATTAGGCTGGCATTGGAAGTTCTCATTTGATTTCGTTTCCTTAGGTTTGTGAGACATGTTAAATCTTTGTATTAATGAGACACTTTTTCATTAATGCAAGATTCTTTTGTGTTAAGGTATTGTCATGACACTTTGTGTCCATTTATGTTTTGTTCATATAGTTTTCTCTATTGTTGACACCATTGTGTTGTGATGATACCCATGAAGTTACGCCTCGTGTTTCCATCTTGGCAGGGTGTGACAGATTGGTATCAGAGCCAATGGTTATAGAGAAGTAGGTGGTTGAACCTAGACTATAACCTAGGAGTCCCTCATATAGTTGCATTTTGGGGCTTGTGTATATGTACGTATCTACTATATTTTCTCGCTACTTAAAAGCTTTAATTTTTCCTATTTTCATTACTACTATATATATACTTTTCATTTTGGGGATCTAATAGTATATACCTTTCCTTGTGTTATTTTAGTCATGTCTCCTCCAGCTCGTGCGTCTCGTGCTAAGTATCATTGGGGAATCGCCTTCGCAACTGGACTCAAGCGTTTTAATGATCCAGTGACGAAGCTTAGGATGAAGCATACGAACCATAGAGTCCGAATACCGAAAGGTCTGTATACTCGCCGAATTGAAGCAAAGATGACTAAGAAACAAGTAGGAGGAAAATGGATCCTAGTGAGGGAGATGACGATGATTTCAAAAGATGGAGAAATCTCTAAGTTTCCAGGATACCATTCGTCTGAAGAAGAAGAGGATCCAAGTGAGTAACCTAAGCCTTATGATCTGTATGGATTTATTGATCACCCAGAACTCTAAAGGAATAAATTTGTTCCACATCGACTGCCTCAACGAGAAGGCAACATGAATGGTTGGTTGATTGAGGATGAGGATGAGCCTCTAGGGTATTGATAACGCCCAAATTATACATGTTTTCTATGGCGTTATTTGAGTATATTTTATCATTTCTCGTGAACTTTCAAAACTTAATAGCGGTGGCCAACATAATTATAAAGGCATCACACACATGGACTTGTGACCATGATTGCATTATTTGTGTATTGGTTGTAAGGTGTAAGGTAATATATTTTTTATAGTGTATCCAATGATAAGGATGGTGGTATGGGTAGAGAATTATTCTCTTACCCTAATTAGAGGATCTGATTAACAATGATTTGTATAGATAGTAAGTTTCTCTTCTATCTAGTATTTGCGGATACTTGGTATTATTATTATTATTATTGTGGTTACTCGTTGCTCGATTATTTGTTTGGATCTGCTCTTTCGGATATAGACGCATTTCGTTAGTTCTTTCGTTGCATTGATTACTCGTATGAGTATCAAAGGTTTATTTTAAGCGCTAATTGTTCTTATATTTTATGTGGAATCATACTCCTTCTTTGTAAAATCCCTTAGGATTTTCTTAACCGTATTGGCGACGGTGGTTAGTATCGGGCTTTTTACGGTTTGGCGCTGTTGATCGAGATTTTGGATATGACTTACGTTTTCTTTGGTTACTAACGTTTGCATGGATTTTTTCTTGTATGAGTTCGTTTGATGTTATTTTGAGAATATGGTTCCTGGTATTTTCTTTCGTTTTTCAAACATTAGAATTGTGTAAGGGTCTGTACAGTGTTTTACGATCCACGTTGGTATTATGGTGTCCTTTGTTTGAGTAACATATTTTATAATTGATGTCTAATTATAAAAACCCTTTTGAAGTATTGTGTTGGTGTTTGGAGAAAACTGTGTATAAAATGATCTTTGTAAATAGATTTTATTTTATTATAAAAAACAGGTTTAAAGTGATTCATAGTGGTAAGGTACAATACGACATTACATAACCATCTCTAGATTTTCATGACAATTTTATTTATTATTTAAAATGATTTTTATAAAGTGACTTTCTTTATTTTAAATTGATTTTTATAAAAACATTATTTAGTTGGTTCTTTCGAGTAAAGTCGGTTATTGGTATAAGAATCCTATCTTTTCATTTAACAATCTTGATATGTATTGTTTATCGAATGTGTTACTTTTTATCATGGTAACACTGTTGATCTTTCTTGCGTTTTCTATCGGTACATAAATTCTATCCTTTCTTTTAAGGATTCTTATGTCATTTGATCCACGTCTATTTGCATATGTGGAATCTCCTATATGCATTCTAGCCTTTGACTCGATATTCGTTTGTTATCCTATTCTATTATACGTAACCCTTGGAGTTCGTTGATACCGTTAGGTCGTGGAAACTTTGATGTGATTGTAGGAATGGACTGGTTATCCAAGAGGAAGTTTGTGATAGTATGTCATGAGAAGGTGGTTTTAGATACAGTTGGAGAAGGTGATGAGAATATTTCGTTTCATGGTGAACGTACTCAAGGATCCCGAAAACCTTAATGAAGCCCAAAGGTATGTGAAAACGAGAATGAGTAATATTTACGTCGTACAAGATTTTATTGATGTGTTTCTAGAAGACTTGTCAATGACCACCGCAACGACAAGTTGAGTTCTGTGATGCCAGTCGCAAAGTCTCCATATCATCTAGCAACCTCAGAAATGCAAGAATTGTTTAAACAACTTCAAGAGTTGGAAGACAAGGGTTTCATATGACCTAGTCATTTTCCGTGGGGAGCACCTGTGTTATTCATGAAAAAGAAGGATGGTTCTTTTTGCATGTGTATTGATCATAAGGAGTTGAACAAATTAAATGTTAAAAAACCGTTATCTACTCCCTAGGATTGATGACTTGTTTGATCAGTTACGAGGAGCGTGTCCTTTCTTAAAGATAGATTTTCGGTCAGGTTATCATCAGCTACGAGTGCATGAGGATGCCATTCCAAAGACCGCATTTCGAACGAGATACGGACATTTTGAGTCTACGGTTATGCCTTTTGGGTTAACCAATGCACCAACGGTTTTCATGGACTTAATGAACCAGGTTTGCAAACCGTACTTAGGTAGGTTTGTCATCGTATTCATTGATGACATTCTGGCCTACTCAAAGTCGAAGGAGGAACATGAAGTTCATTTGAAGTTAGTGTTGGAGTCACTGAGGAAGGAGAAGCTGTATGCTAAGTTTTCTAAGTGTAAGTTTTGGTTGGAAGAAGTGCATTTTCTTGGTCACGTGGTCAACCATAACATATTCACGTGGACCTGAGTAAGAGTGAGGCAGTGAGGAATTGGATGATTATTCTTAGGATTGTCAGATTACTACCGATGTTCATCGCAAAATGTTTTTAGATTGTCGAACCCCCTTACTTCCCTAACTGAGAGGAATCAAAAGTATGAGTGGAGTGTAAAACAAGAAGAGGCTTTTCAGACTTTAAAGAATGATTTGTGTGATACTTTGATAAAGCGAATGTAGTGGGTGATGCGTTAAGTAAAAAGGAGAAAGTGAAATCAAGATGAGTAAGCGGAAGGATACTAGCAGCCCAAAGTAGAAGCAGTACAAGCAAGATAACATACATTGCAGAAAGGCTACTGGTTTAGATCAACAGATGGAAAGAAAAGGAGACGAGAGTTTGTACTTATATATGGATCGCGAATTTGGTTCTATAGGGTACGGCAAAGTGTAATGGATGAGGCCCATGCATCAAGATACTTGGTACATCCGGGAACGGATAAGATGTACCATGACCTTAGAGATATGTATGGTGACCATGTATGAAGAAGGAATTTGCTACCTATGTTAGCAATTGTTTGACTTGTTTAAAGGTGAATGCTAAAACATCAAAGACCTTCAGGTTTATTGCAACAGCTAGAGATACCTGAGTAGAAATAAGATATAAAAACTATGGACCTTATACAAGGTTTTCCAAGATCAAGTAGTGGTAGTATGTGAATTGGGAAAAGTCCGATAGACAAACTAAGTCAGCCTTACTTTCTGGCAATATGAAAGATTATAAGATGGAGAAATAGCATGTTTTATAATGATGAGTTAGTAGCAGGCATAGAGTGCCCATTCAAACATCTTATATCAAGGTGGAAGATTTTACTTCAAGGGTCTAGCAAATATTACAGAAAAGCCATAGGGACGCGCAGGAATATAAGTACAGCTTATCATCCTCAAACGATAGACAGAATTTGAGCTACAAATTCAGACATAAGAGGAAAAGTTAAAGCGAAAGTGATCGACTTGGTGGCAATTTGGAATGTGACCACGTTACGATAGCTAATATCCTAAAAATAGTTATCATTCTGGGTGGTTGTGATGTGCTCAAATTTGAAGCGTTGTATGGAAGAAAGTGTAGGTCACATGTTCTTTGAGATGAAATTAGAGAAATTCGGTCATTTGGACCAGAGTTAGTACAAGAAACGACTGATAAGGTAGTGTTGGTAAAGGAAAATCCTAAAGCGGCGAAGAGTCATCAATAGCTCAGATATTCTATTCGTAAGCCGTTACAGTTTGAGGTGGGTGATCGAGTATTATTAAGGGTGTCGCCTTGGAAGGGCGTAGTGCGTTTCAGAAAGAATTAAGGTATACAAAACTCTTCGTTTTGTTGAAGAGCCTATCAAGATTCTCGATCGTGAGGTTAAAAGTTTGAAGCCTAGTAGGATTTTGATAGTTAAAGTTTGCTGAAACTTGAAGCGGTGTCGCAGTTTCTCAATTAACATTTAATGCTAGTGCAATTAATCACCATCTGCGCCGCACAAACTTTTGTGTGCGCCGCACTTTTTACCCAAAATCAGCCTATAAATAGAGGACGAATTTTCACTCTCAAATCATCCCCTCCCATTCTAGAAATAATATCCAACACACATACTCTCATCCATCATCAATAAAAACACCAAAAACAACATTTCATTTGAAGAATAAAGATCTAACGATCAAGAACGAAGACGGTTATCAACTTAGTTATTGAAATAATGGAAGTCTATGTTAAATCTACTTTTGTTATGAACATGATTGAGAGTTTTATGTACCTAAAATATATATACTAATATAACTTTAAGAGTAATTAAGAAAATTACCAAGTTACCCTTGATAAAATTCACTCTCAAAAATTTATATAATATAATATATAATACGTATATTAAACCAGGCAAATATGATCACCCGGGTCGTTTCCCCAACGACTAGTGAAATTGAATCCTCGTTTAAGTCCGGATTCTTATTTGAATAAGCAAATGGATGATTTGATAATCTAAAGCAACAACTAAAATGGACAATTAAAAACAATTAAACAATTAACTAATACGGGAAACAATTAAAACGCGACAAGTAAGCTAGTAAACTAAAATTAACTCCTAAAAATGTAAACTAAATTTCTAAACCTAAGATAGGACAAAAGAAAATTTTAGGAAAAAGAAAAAAAAAATTTCTTTTTTTTTTAGATTAAGAGATATGATTTTTCTAAAATTTAAACTAATTAAAAACTATAAAAATAGTAAAACTATTAAAAATAAAGTCCTAAAATTTTTATAAAGATTACAATTAAAAAGCTTATTTTTAGCTCAAAATTAAAAAGCTTAACCCTTGGTTTTACTTATTAAGCTCTAAAAAGCTTATTTTTAGCTCAAAATTAAAAAGGAAAAGACTTCTAAAAAGCTTATATTCATGCTTAACAATTTCAGAAAAGAACTAGAACTAGGACGATCCTCTTAAGCTACTAAATTACGCATGAATTAAACGAAACTTAGAATATATGCAAAATAAGCAGACAAAATCCAAATAAGCCTTTTAAGACCTTAAAAGCTACACTACTCTAAACATAAGGACTTATTAAACTACTTATAATCTATCTATATAAGCTATAAAATCTAGACTCATAAGCTAAATTAACAAATTAAGATCCTGAAATTCCTAAGTACTGTTTTTTGGCTTTTGAGGTTTTTAATGACTTTTGACAGCAAACTTAACTAAGTAAATAAGCTAGGAAATAAGATTAAAGACTTATTCTATATTAAGCTATAACTAGACCTTAACCTACTTGAATCTAAGATCCTAAATCCTATTCTTACTTAACTAAAAATTAAGCCAAAAGCAACAGTACAAACTGTGACAGCAGTACTAACCTTTTGGTTAGTACTGGTGCACTTTGCACAAGTGCAACACAAAGGTGCAGGTTTCCTAAGGGAAACCTTGCACTTAGACACACTCAAATTGTGTGTCTAAACACAATGCTAGAAAGATCCAAGCCTTAAGGGCTTTAGATCAAAATTTCACAAGCAAAAAGATAGTCAAAAACTGCCCTGGTGTAAAAACAAAGATAATAAGCCATATCTTTTGAAATTTTGAACTCTAACTTATAAAAACTAAATGAAAACTAATCTTAAATGAAAATTCAGCTGACTCAAGCAAATTGCACAAGTAATGTTGACTTTTAGAGGTCAAACACACTTATACCAAACACCCCTTTACTACTATGACAGTTATGATTAAGCTACTTAATTTGAAATCTATTAAACGAATGCTTAATACCAGACAATTAATAGATTAAAACAACTTTAATAAGCATGAATTAACAACTAGATAAGCAATAATCTAAGACTTAAGCTATTTTACTATATTTTTGGTTTTTTTAGAGGTTTTTAAGACAATTTTATGAAAAACTATGATTCAAACTAAGAAAGTTAAAAACAGATAAACTATTGAAACTAATTAGCTAAATAAAACACAAATAAGCAACAATAAGCAAGCTTAATAAGCAAATAAGCAGATCTAAATATAGAAAGCAAAGAAATCACTATTTAAAGCTAGAATAAAAGGAAATGAAAGAGAAACTTACAAACTCCTCTAGCTAAACAAGAGGTTCCCAAATAGGGCAGCTTCAAGCTCCCTAGCTTATTAGATAAGCTAGGGTAAAGTCCTTGGGATCTCTTCCAAGTTAAGATCCCCTTCCAAAAGCTCAATTCCAATAAGATCCATGATAAATGTAAGTTACACTGTTTTAAGGTTTAGAAAGGATTAAATCTGAATTGATTAAGCTCTATTTCAGCTTATAGACTGAAAGAGCTTATTAAGAGCTTATTAGCTTATTGAGACAACTTGGCTTATTAAGAGAGCTTATAAAAAGAAACTTTGAGAGATTAAGAAAAACTGAATTTCATTAATAAAAAGCTTTCTTACAATACTTAAAAGGAAAATTACAAGATTAAAACAACATTAAGCTAAGAATTAAATTTTAAGCTATAACTAAATTAAGCTACGTCTAGATGTGTGTGTGTGAGATGTGAGGCTCTATTTATAGCCTAACAAAGAAGATTCTAGCCCTCTTGCCTTGCTCTCCAATCCTTTTAATCTTGGCCAATCATTTCTTCAATCATTTGAGCATCAATTGTGGCCGTTTGATTGATTTGTGGACACCTGAGGATTGCCAGCGTGTCATTCTCTTTTGGATGTCATTGTGCTTCTTTTGTGAGTGTTTTAGCACAAAAACCCACATTCTATTGTGCTTTCACCATTGCTACGTGGCATGAGCTTGATAGAGGGATACTTAGAGCCTTGATTTGACTAATCTCTCCCTGCCATCTTGTAAACGATCACTTGAATTGACTTCCTTGCCCATTAATTTTCATTTGCCCTTTGTTTTACCATGGGAGTGAAAGTGGGACGATGGGTGAATAGTAAACGGGTTTCGCGCCTCTTTTTGACAGTTAAAACAGTTATAACTTTGAGGAATTTGCAAATTTGACCCTTGTGTTCTTTTTCTCCTTTTCATGTTATAAATAACTTTCGAGAAATGCAAGTTTAGCCCTTGTGGTTTATTTAAAAAGGAAGTGGGCTAGTAATGGGTTTATTAGATCCGGGTAAGGCCCAATTAGAGGTGAGGGGCTATTTTTGTATTTTTGTGAAACTTTGAGGGCTAAAATGGAATATTGTGGGACTTGTTGACTTTTGTTGACCAATGATTGACTTTTCTTTGACTGGATTTGACTGAGGCTTGACTTTTCTGGCTTCGGCTTTGATTCTTTGGCTTCTTTTTGTATTCTTCTGATTCTCGTGTCCGTGCTTGCCCGTTTTTTGACTGTTTTCTTGTCATTTTTGATTTATCCGTACCTGCACACACAAAACACAAATACAAGCATATTTTTGCCATTTTTGGTCTGTTTTGGGTTTAATTGGGTTATTTTAGGTACAAACGGATATGTGTATTCTACACTTATCAAGGCTCTTTTTGCCTTCAGTAAAATCGGTGTCGTGTAAATGTTATAAGTAATAAGAAATAATAAGTTTGACATAATTATATTTAAACATTCATAGTCATACAAAAGTAACAAAAATCAATCAGGGCATTCTTAAATGATTACATTAGTTTGACATAGTTTATAAATATACCATTATCTAACATGTTTCAATCAGGGCACTTCTTGTTTTGTCAGTTGTGACACCCTTGCCTGTTGATCTTTTCCCATGGGAAACGAACTGGATCCTTACCAACCGAGCTCAAGCCTAGATGATTAGCAACATGTATCTAAGTTTCCAACAATACGTAACTTAAGATGCAAGAGTACAAATATAGCTATTCATATTAAAGGAGAATGGGAGCAAGTTAAAAATCAGTTACCTGATAGTCAACACCAGTGGTAGACACCTCCTACAGGCTTCCAACATATTGTCCCGGTGGCCAAAGGCGCTGGCCCTAACAAACCCTTCGCTAGCAGGCCCAAACTCGCTACCGGGCGTGGTCACAACATGGGTCTTCTCAAGAATCTCACTGAAAACGTCCAATGAGCTTTGGCCTAGGAAGTGAACCCAGACGTATGGGGCATGTACTCCTCCATATACTATAACACACACTTAACATATGCATTAGCATAACATAGAGGCGGTAAAATAAGCAAGCCAGATTTAGGACATATTTTTAGTTACCAATTTAAAAGAATGATAAATGTTATAACCTTAGCTCCAACTTTAACATCTCTCACCATAATAATTTCAAAATTTCTAGTAGTCGACGAAAATTCGTCATCAACACTAATATCACTTCTAGGTGAGGCAACATTTGATTCATCTTGAGACAATTGATCTCCCTCCGAATCATCGTCAATCTGACTTTCCAGGTTTTCATCATTATCATTGTCAGAATCAGAATGAGACGACACAGAGGTGAAGTGTACATCCTCGACATCCTTCTTGTGATTGATTCTGGGATGAGGATATTGTAAATGTAATAGCTAAGTTAACATATATATTATTGCACATTTCATATATGAACTCCACGAAAGGTGAAATATGCATTTGCAGTTTTTTCACTAGAGGTGAATGTAAAAGAGGTGTTGAATGCGCTTACGGGCATGAGATGGCTACTATATATCAAACACTATATGCGAGAGAATAAGCAATTACCATGACCTGGAATGAGGGATCATGAATCTTTTATACCAGCATCTCTTTTGATCATCGACTTTAAAAGGTCACCATAAAGAAATTCAAGATAACAAAACCTATTAAACTGATAAAAATAAGCACATATCAGCATATAGTGATAAGATTTAAAGAAAAGAAATCACTAAGTTTAGTAATAAAAATAGTCATAGACTGTAAGCACCTGATAATAGATGTTTCAATTGGTTTGTATTTTACAAACGTAAAGAAATCAAACATATCCTAAAAATAACATATTACTGTCAATGTCCTAGTATATATCATAGAAGTTTACAAAATATTCCTAATGTGAAACTCACAGATTATTTCTCTTTAGACTTGGTGACGTTGCAGTCTTACATAGATTTTTTTCCGGTTGCCGCATAATCGAATGTGTTATTTAGGTACTTCAGCAGCTCCGCCATTGGACTATCATTTACTGTGTTCTCTTGTTTGAATGTCAGACTCGAGAGCATCGATCCAGTTGACAAGATCAAGTCAACACAATTTTTAAGATAATAATGTAATGTATTATTTGACCTGTTTGACTTGAGAATTCAAGTTGAAATGTGTCAGTTAGAGTACGAATAAAGGTGATAAAATCCTACATTAAAATCCTTTAGTTTTTATGAAGGTGCATGAAGTGAAGATAAATATGTAATGAAAAATGAGATAACTTTCTCGTTGTGGGCATGTAAGTATTGTGTTAACATGTGCAAAAACCAAGAAATAATAGTTGTTTATTGCATCAAAAAATGAAACTTCACATATAGAATTTATTTATTTACAGCAATGAGAGGATATAGCTTACAGGTCTGCCAGAGGAACCATGTCAAATCCATAATAATCATCTATTTGAAAAAAACGTGAAGAGATCAAGCTTTTTGTAGCAAAGTACTATTCAATACCAAAATCATCACGATTAAGTGGTATAGGAGCCAACTCCACAAAAGGCACAATACATGTTTTCAGTCCTCGTATATAAGAGCTTTGTCTTCTTTAATTGTCTGTCTACACATATACCAAATTGGTAATATCAAATTTCATGTGTTTCCAAACATGTGGACTATCAAAATCTGTATTGAAATTGGAGCAATGAGGATTAACAAATAGAGAGATGCATACCATTAGTAAAAATAAAAGGAGCACATAAGCAGAACATATATCTTTTATTCGATCAGATGTTGGCTTTTTATCATAAGTTGAAGTCATGTTGGATACTTTTCCTTTTACCAGTTCTCACAACTCTGCACATCTCATCTTCAGCCACTGGTCACAGTTGAACATTGAACAGCCATCAAATATTAACACAAATGTCAAAACCTGCAGGTTGATAGAAACGATTATAAATCATCTCGGAAGAAATATGCGCTACTATTAAAGTAGTAACCATACACCATTTCTGCTACAACAGGGGTGTTTGGATACTGTTTTAGCAGCAGCCAAACACCCTTTCTGCTGCAACAGGGGTGTTTGGATACTTTTTTAGCAGCAGCCAAACACCCCTGTTGTAGCAGAAAGGGACTTCTTCACACCTTAGTTTTTTTCACACCACTACTTTACCAAGCCACTACTATAATCACACCTAACTAACACTACTAGGAAAAATCACCAAAATCTAACTATATCTTACAACAATCACCAAGATCATAACCACTTACATAAATTTACATAGAGTACAAGTTATGATATGATGCAATAAGATTGCACATCCGACAAAGCGTGTAATACTTCTTCACTTGATGATGGAAGTCCTTCTTCTTTTACACTTAAAGGATTGGGAGTTGAATCACTGGAAACAAAGCTTTAATGAATTAGATGATCAAATTGATTTTAATGAGATTGTGGGCTTATTTTAGAACAGAAAGAATTAGTGCAAAAGGTGAGAAAAATAGTAGGGAAAGTCCAATATTTATAGGACAAACTGGAGGAGCGTCTACCTATGGGCGATCCCTTGAAATAGGTGGGCGGTGCCCTTAATTTTAAGGGGGCCGCCCATGTAATTTAAGGGGCCGCCTAGACTAGGCTTCCAGTTTGTCTTTTGTGTAGGGGAATTTCCCTAAACTTTTTTTTGCCGTTTTAAATAGGTCCGAAAATTTAGAATATGAAAATGTTTATTTTGAATAACACCTTTCTTTTCTTTTAATTGTTAAAAATGTTTTGTAATGTTTATAACCTTTTTATAAAAAGTGGGGGTGAGGTTGAATAAAACTTTCATTTGGATCATAAAATGCCTTAAGCATATTATTTATTCCATACCTTAAGTGATATAATTTTCGAAATGAAATTTTACTTTTACTAATTATTATGTTTACTGTTTAATTTTACATTGAACGTTTTTATAATTTTTGATTATCACAATGTAAAGATGTGAAAAATATTAATAATGTTTTTTTATTAGGCATTATTTTCTATCAACATAATTTATAGAATGAGAAATGGAATAATGAGTGTGGCTTGTGCTGATGAGGTGGGCATGGTCCAAGCACAATAAGTTTCCTTAAACGGTTGGGATTTTATACAAAATCAAAGTGTTAAAGGTACTTATTAGTTTAGATCTCGCAGTGTTGACCAAATTTGTCATCGCCATATCAGTGTCACATAAACGTTCATTGTATCGCCAAATCAACCACCAAACATCCGTACTTGTTACCACTAAAACAAACTACAAAACACACTATACATAAATACAAAGATATCTCACAATACATTCACGTAAACAAAAACAAATAGAACTTCCGTTCATTCAGATGACTAATTGATGCAAAAAGCTCTGGTTCATAACATGTGAGGTTAAGGATGGAAGAGGGTTGTAATAGTTTATGTTGCGTGATCGATTTTCATATACGCCGTTATATAATGAGTTTACCCTTAAAGTTAAGTGTCGCTAAATTATGTATCCCGTTATTAGTTATAAGAAAGCAAAAATATAATACTGTGCTATTTTAGGCTAATGATTTGTACACTTCAAAAATTTATTTGCACACTTAAAAATAGGCAATTGAAGCAGAATATTAATAATGTACAAGTATTTAATGCATAAATAAAGTGTCTCAATCAATTCTCAAAGTGTCCAAATCAGTTCGCATTATTTTAAGTATGAAACCAAGCGTTCATTACAACATACCGGTATAGTGCTACATTATCATTCCCTTTATGTTTTTTGTTCCATCTAATCTCTCATTCTTACAAAATACAAACGACAAATAGGACATTACGAGTGCGCATATGGCCGCGCGTATGCGGCGAAGGGGTTAAACATGTTGTTGAAATTGTTTTACTACATATTTAGTAGTCACAGTAGCAGTGTGTAAATTTTACACAAGCGGTTGCTTGTAGATGCGCGGTATTTTTATTTATTTATTTTATTGCATCTTTTTGGAATCAAATCACGTCCCATAAACATTACAAAAGATAGGAGACCTGAATGCCGCATTGATCAGCAATATTGATCAACATTAACAATACACCAAATCATTTCAAAAAGTTGCAGCATGTATCCGACAACTAATTCATTACTTATTCTTGATGCTTCGAGTGAGCGATCCTAAAAACTGGATAAACCGTCGATATAAAGCTGACTAGTATCTCTTGGGGTTACCTCCAATAGATAAGATATTACCCACTTACTTCTGTAAATATCACCTGCAGCCATAAAAATAGCACTGTCAATGCTTCAACAATGTGTATTAAAAGGATTTAAATACAAAACTCACATCCTAAATCAAAACTTACATCCTCAATTTCAGGAAACATCCACCGGATGACTTTCGGCTAATCCTTGACTGAGGAATTGTGTAAGGCATGATTGAGTCATAACAACACATCTAGCACAATATGTACAACACGCCAATAGTGGTATCCTTTATAGTATCTGATGAGTCTATATTAAATACCTGGCATGAAAGGCTACTCCAAGCATCCAGTTATTTGTCGAATAAGCGTTTATTAGTCTCCCAGAAACAACCTGGAGAAGAAACATATATTTAAGATTGGTTTTATTGGAGAATAGCAAGCACTATGGTATCGTCAAGTTCCCACACCATAAATTACTATGATATATATGAAAAACACATCAGGAAACAAAAGAAAATAATAATCCAACTATAAACTAACATGACAAATAGCCCATATGATTTTTTAATTATTATTAATGTATGATTACCAATAGTACGCCGTGGTAACAGAAACCATTGTATGAGCAAGCATTCTGTAGCAAAAGTAAGTGAGGGGCCTGCATTTATAAGATCATATGGCCACATTCAGACTCTTCCGTGCTTAAACCACGATAAGATTAATCCTGCATAACAGACAATAAAAACCCATTAGGAGCTTCAAGGAAAATTCACATCCAATACAGAAAATTCCATCACAGACTTGATTGGAAAATTCATTCATTAAGAGCTTGGTTGGAAGCAACAAAATACGATGTGGTCTCATATCCTCATTTTTTTCTCCATAGTTTTACATGTTTTATAATTCCCGGAACATTATTGACTTACTGCAAACATAATGAGTGATTCTTGCTCTTTGTGGCGCACTTAATTTACCATCTTGAAGGTCTTTCAAAATCAAAACAAAATAAAAAAATTGGATCATATCTAAGCATGGTTCACTTTGTTAATTCCAAAGCCAAATTATATACCCCACATCAAACAGTTCAAGCCTTGACATTAAACAAAGAAAAAGTGCTAGTCAATCAGACCTTAGACTATGTGCATAAAAAATACAATGCAATTTTAACAATATCATAGTAACGTATGTATATCATACATGTGACGGTGACTCGTGTTAACTTGAAACCACTCCGATCCGATGAAACTAATATCACATGACTGTTAAATCTAACGGTTTTAGCTCAAACTTTAAACACCCCTATATTGATCAAAGTTCAAAACCAAAGCCTGTTGTATGTGAAGTTTCACTAACATGGTGGTACCCTCAACCATGCATCATTCTATCACATTGATTATATATACGTCAATGATTCATGTCAACATCTAATCTATTATTTTAGCAAAATTACTTTGGTATGGGTTTTAACAGTAGTCACATTAACGACATCATAATTTTTTGTGAAACAAGTTGGGCTAATAGTCGATGATGAATCGGTTTCACGCAAACGGCTGCGGACATTCATGGCAGGTGAAGTAAGAATTAAACGTACCACCAGATTCATGAACAAATTTTCATTTGACTTTCATATTTAAATGCAACAGTAGTATGTCAAAAACAAAAATACCAAATTTTCATTGTGTGCATTGTTACAGCCTGCTGTAACATTCTAAGTCGAATACCAAATACGACGTATTCACCTTCTTGGATACGGCGTATAATATATTTTTAAACCAATACTGGGTATTCGACTCTAAACCTCCATATGGCGTATTCAGTTTACGGAATACGACGTATTTGTCTATTTGACCGTTTTCTTTCCTAGCTAATTTATTACAGGTAAAAATGGACAACCCCAATATCACCTTGGAGGAATACATCAAATTTCAAGAGGAAAAGGCTCTAAGTCGCGGTGAGACGTTTAATTGGCAAACAGCCACATACGGTAAGAGGGAATATTGTGACGATGAATATGATAGATTCAAAAACTTCGAAGCCGAGTTCCCAGCCATCGTCTTGGGAAACACAAACGCTATCTCATCTCAAACCACACGAAGAATAACCATGGAAAAATGCGAAGCTAAAAAGGAAGATCCTGAAATCAAATTCCCAGCTATAGTCCTTGATGATACATCAACATCCGACATAGTACTCTCATATGAACCCACAGTAAGCCATCTTAATGAAAGAGAAATTGACTTTAGAATATCATTTGGCGAATCCGACGATGATGATTACACGGTGATTTTGACGAAAATTTATTTTCTTATAAAATATATTATGTCAATAACTTAAAAACGGATTTGGAAAACGATAATGACAAAGTCAATATAGCTTTGCCTCCCCCACCTGAACCTACAGTCTGTTATTCTAATGATTTACACTACTTTAATGATCTTGAGAATGAATTACCAGCCATTGTTTACAATGATGCTCTAACGTCTAAATCAGATTTCTTAACTGAACATATAATAAGCCCTCAACATATCGATGAATTTAATAATAAAACATCATTGCCCGAATGTGATGAAAAGGAACAAAACATTTTATACTTTAATGATTTATTACCTTTTAACGTGATTTATCCCGATGATCTAAAATCGGATACAGATAATGATAATGATAAAATTGATATTGAGCAACCTTCGGGGGATATGTCTGTCATACCATCACCTAATGTAATAAATGTTGATACACAAGGGTCAAATAAGCTTTTGGAAACAAGTCATGACACATCTAATAAAATTTTCAAAACTAAAACTTTTATCAAGAATCTAAATGTTAATATCATGACTTGTAATCATCTTAGCAATAGGATGTCATTCATTTTCCTAATCAAGAATTTGTATGTGCCATTTGGCATCCCGTTCGACCCAAAGTTGTTTTATAAGGATGGGGTTAAATTGGAAAAAGGTCGAACTTAACGACCAGCTGAAACAAAAGTGCTTCCCAAGAGACAACCCGGTTGTTTTTAAATTTTTTGTTGCACTTTACTTGTTTGAATTTTAATTACTGTTGAGTCTGTCTTCCCAGACATTACATACGGCGTATCGAACCCCTTTGGATATGGCGTATGCATGTCTGGACGTTATTAGTATTTTTAAATTCTAGTATTTAATTTCCAGTATTTAATTGTTTTCGCAGGATTACATATAGCGTATGATAGGGTTTGGGATACGGCGTATTGTAACCTGCACACTTGTGTGTTTAATTGTTTGCCTGTATTGTAGGATAGCGGAAGTACAAATTGCATGAACGTCTTCTAAACTTTCATGCAGGACCTTGCTGAAAACGGAATCAACTTAATGGTATACTCTGAAAAAAGCCACGTGTTGAACTCTCATGGGCAATCTAAAGCCCTCTTCAACACACATTTTGCTCAAACACTCAAAATGGAGAACCATCCGGAGCAAACTATCAGGGGAGTTTCCTCGTTCTAATTCTTTTTTCCATATTATATAAATGTTTTATCTATACAACTAGTACGTTGTATAATTCAAGTGGGGGATGGAGAATTAGAACGTACTTGTCCTTATTTTCACAAATATGCTTAAAAATAGATCAAATTAAAAAAAATTAGCATACTTTTTGTGAAAAATCACTAGTTACATTACCTAGCGCACTATAACCCTTAATGCCAATTTGTGAGAATTAAGCCTATCCGTTTCCAATTGCTTTCTAAAAATTACATAAAATTATGAGTGTGCCAGTGATGTAGTGGACTTTAGAACTTGGCCTGGTATATCACTCGAGACCTCAATGATGAGTACTATGGATTTAGATGGAGTAACATGCTTGACTCGTAGATTTCTAGGATTAAACCAAAAAGCCCACATGTCGTAATATTAACTAACTACACTGGTTAGTTAACCCCCGTGTAACCCTTTTGCTTACTCTTACTTTTAGAGTAAATATACCCCTAGAACTACCTGCTGAGCCATTCCTTTCTTTTTCCACACCAATTAAACTTATTTCGTTTCACCTTCACACCTGAGCCTACCGTGTAGATTAAAGCCTATTTTAATCAATGTTGCTAGTTGCTTTTGTTGATCCCACTTCAATAGATCGAATTCCTTAAGCTTGTTTAAGGATTAGTTATATTAGATAAATCTAACACAACTATAGTAAAAGCTTTAATTGAATGTATTAAAGATTATACGGAATCTAATCTTTAATATTGAGAAGAATTATCAATGAAATAGTAATTCAAAACAAATAAGCTCCAATATTATTAATGATAATAATACGAATACTCTCAAAGTATTAGGGTTACAAAGACCTTGAAGCTATGAATTATACAACTAAGATTGATAAAATATGTTTTTGATACGTATACAACTTTATGAAAAACTATATCAAACTCTATGCCCTAGTACCTCCTTTTATACACCAAAGAGTCCTACTCGGCTTATAATACTTTCCTAAGTATATAAAATCTTTTCTATAAACAACTAATACATATCACATAAGCAGTACTAACAAACAGTACTAACTTAATACTAGCAGTACTAACTACTTAGAATATTTTCTTGAGCAGTAGTAACTCTTCAGCAGCATTAACTTCAAGCAGTCTTTGTACTAGCAGTAGTAACTTTCACTAGCAGCATTAACTTCAACTGAGCAGTCTTAACTTTGTACTAGCAATACTAACTGTGTACTTGCAGTAGTAAACACTTAGCATATTTTCTTTGAAGTCCATGAGCAGCACTAACTTCATCAGAGCGGTATTAACATAAACTTGAGCAGCAGTAATTCTAACAACATCAAGAAGACTTTTAATCCTAATACAGTGCGTGGAGACGGCGTCGCAGGCATAAAGCGACGCCGTCTTGATCTATCTTGTGACGGCGTTCGAAATCTAGCGACGGCGTCAAGACGTGGCCGACTTAAAGAGGATCTAGAATCATCCACGTGGCGACGACGTCAGGACTTCAAAGCAACGTCGTCGTAACGATTTTTCTATATATATTAAACCGAATTAGGGTTTTAAGTGTGTAACT
>BQNB010026871.1:0-58175 GCA_026074375.1 Tanacetum coccineum | reverse complement strand
ATTTTACTTATGCTTCCGCAAATGTCTAATTTCTTTTAAATCATATAAAACTTATTTATTTTTAAACAATGCAACGAGTTTTGATTTCTAAAACGTCCATTAGTGGTCGTTCTCTTGTGCCTTGTGTTCGGATTATGATGACGTCACGCCCTCGGACACGTATTCCGTCCAGGCCCCGTCTGGGGGTGTGACAACCTAATCTTAGCTAGAACCAATCTAAGACTTCACAAAGTCTTTATACACTCAGAAGATATATACCCTTGGATTGACACACAATCCAAATCACACCAATACACAATTTACACTATTGGATCTACACTCAATCCAATTTACACAACAACACAAAGTAAATGTAATAAAGATATGTGATCTTGAAGAGGAAGAGAGAGATCACTTGATAACAAATCGTATGTAAAAGAATACGATTGTTCTTCTCTTGCACTTGATTAAAAGAAGAAGAAGAAAGGAGGAAGAAAGAATTAATCACTTGAAAACAAGATCAAGATATGTTAGTGATCAAGATATGTGTTATAGAAAGAAAGGAAGAAGAGAGAATAACAGATTTGAAAAATTCGTGGCAAGAGGTTCTGTTTTTTCAGATGGGGTGGCCCAGTATTTATAGAATACAAAAAGAGCCATTGTACTGACGGCGGTCCCTAATATATAAGGGGGCCGCCAGGCCTATAAGGGGGCCGCCGTAGACTATGCTCCCCTTTTTGTTTTTTTGTGGGGAATGTGTTATCTGTTTTAGAACCTTCCGTTTTGGGAGGAAAAATCTGATTTCAAATTAATTAATTTAATAAAACATTTCTTTTATAAATAATTATTTTGTGTTTATATTTTTGTAAAAAACACTTTTGTAAAAATGTGAGGTTTAGGACAAAAAATATTTTCTTGATCACTAATCATGTTTAATGATTTGTTTATCCATACCTTAAGTGATTAATCTTAGAAATGGAATTTTACGATTAGTAATTTATAAACGTTTAATTTTATCATAAACGTTTAATTTTATCATAAACGTTTTCACATTTTGTTATTATCAAAACATCGAGAGGTCAAAAAATATAAATAACGTTTTTAAACATTATTTGTATTAACACATTCATTTAAAACCTGCGAAACATTACATTGTCATAATCCGTGCGAAACATTACACTGATCAGAAAACAAGTTTTTTTTACGGTTTCTCTTACTTTGTAAAATCCTGCAAAATACTTTGCTATCTTCTCGGTTTTAGTGAAGACTTGTAAAATCCCATAAAAGAATAATCTTAATCACAAGATATAACAACTCTTTAACACAATCTTCCTTTATCTATGTTCGATCAAGTTCTTATCTCACATTAATCATTTCAAGATGACAACTTTAGCTGAATTCATGATTGTCACCGGTGCTGACAACCATCCTCCAATGCTTGAAAAATCAATGTATGGCTTTTGGAGTAGTCATTTGGAACTATACACTAAAAACAAGGAGAATGGAAGGATGATACTTAACTCTGTTAAAAATGGTCCACTTATTTGGCCTACAGTTGAAGAAAATGGTGTCACTAGGATGAAGAAGTATGAAGAACTATCCGTAGTAGAAAAACTTCAAGCTGATTGTGATCTTAAGGCTACAAACATTGTTCTTCAAGGCCTTCCACCCGATGTGTATGCACTTGTTACTCATCACAAAGTTGCCAAAGAGATATGGGACAGAGTTAAGCTATTAATGCAAGGCACAACATTGTCAAGACAAGAACAAGAGTGTAAACTGTATGATGAGTTTGATAAGTTTACTTATGTGAAGGGTGAATCACTGTATCAGTACTACTAGAGGTTCACTCAACTCATCAATGACATGCACATCATCAACATGACAATGAGACACTAATTTTCAAAACATCCTTCCACCAGAATGGAGCAAATTTATGACGGATGTAAAGTTGGCAAGAGATTTGCATACTACCAATTATGATCAATTGTATTCATATCTTGAACAACACAAGGCACATGCTAATGAAGCTCGCATCATGCGTAAACGATATCAAGATCCACTTGCCTTAGTTGCCAACTATCATCAATCACCATCTCCCCTTCACAACTATCATTCTCACTACACCACTCCTTCTCCTCAACAATAGTTTTCACCACCTACTCAACAACACTACTCCTCTTCATCACAATCAAACCCTTATGAAGCAACTCATCATCCACAACACTATCCAACAGCATATCCACATCAAATCAGTCATCCAACACCATCTGTTCCTCAAAAGGCTTGTCTTACTACTCCAAGTACACAACAACCTTTAGCTGAGTTTCCTCAACTAGAATCTGGTCTTGCTACACCAGTATTTTTACCAGGTGATGACCTAATTGCTTGTCTTAACAAAGCAATGGCGTTTATGTCAACGGTCAGTCATCACGATTTCCTTCAACCAACAACCAACTGAGAACATCTTCTAATCCACGAAGGTAAGCTACAATTCAAGACGACAGGGTTACTGTTCAACATATTCAAGGAAGACATGGTTTGAATGGTGCTGGTATGGGATCAACAGGGAATACTTCATGTTCAAAAGGGAATACGTCAGGTCAAGCGAGGGTTGTTAAGTGTTATAACTGTTAGGGTGAAGGACGCATGGCAAGGCAGTGTACTCAGCCTAAAAGGCCAAGGAATTCTACATGGTTTAAGGAAAAGATGTTGCTAGTGGAGGCTCAGGAATTGGGTCAAGTCTTGGATGAAGAACAATTGGCATTTCTTGCAGATCCAAGAATGCCAGATGGTCAAGCTATTCAGACTACCATTCCACATAATGCTGCTTTTCAAACAGATGATCTAGATGCTTATGACTCTTACTGTAATGATCTATCCTCTGCTAAAGCGGTTCTAATGGCCAATCTATCTAGTTACGGTTCAGACGTCCTCTCAGAGGTACCACATTCTGATAATTCTCACAATGATATGATTAATCAAAGTGTGCAAGAGATGTAGTATTTTGAACCAACTTATTTTGGTGATTATCCATATAATGAGATAACAAGTGATAGCAATATCATTCCTTACTCTCAATATTTGCATGAAACACAAAATGCGGTTGTTCAAGATTCAAACTCTTCTGCACAACAAGATTATGTGATAATATCTATGTTTGAACAAATGTCTAATCATGTAACTAACTGGGATAAGGCTAATAAAGAAAACAAAAGTGTTAATGAATCCTTAACCGCTGAGTTTGAGAGATATAAGGAACGTGTTAAAATGTTTGAACAAAGACTTGATGTAGAATTAAGCAGACGTAAAAAACTAATAGATTCACAAATGGATGATATGATTCAGGAGAAAAATGAAAAGTTTGCGGCCTTTGAACAGGAGATTGACACACTTAAACAAACTCTTTCTAAACATGTCAAAGAAAAGGAATCTTTGTTAACAACATTCACCATTTTCAAAAAGGAAACCAAATAAAAGGAAAGTAAACATATTGACAAGGAAATTGATTTACAAAAGAAAATCAAGGAACTAGACAATATTGTTTATAAAGTAGGTCAATCGGCGTAAACTGTGCATATGCTAACGAAACCACAAGTTTTTTATGATAACACTTTCAAACAAGCTCTTGGTTATCAAAATCCATTTTATCTCAAGAAAGCTCAGTGGATTAAGCCAACTTTATATGATGGTAGTGTTATCTTTAAAGAACATAATGTGATTTCTGTGATCGATGAAGAAGAGACATTGATTTTAGAAGAAGATAGTCGATCAAAGATGCTTACAAAACAAAACGATCCAATTTCAAAGAAACACAAAGTTAATATTTCTCCAATTAATTATTTGGAATTGAATGCATTATCTGGAGATTTTGAAAAACGTTTTGTTCTACAACAAGAGTTGTCAACTAAACAAATGTTTTGGTTACAGAATTCAAACCCGAATTTCGATGAACCCAATACTTCATCTACACTTGTTAAAATTAAAGTTCCTCGTGAGCTTCCAAAAGTAAGTTTGGTAAATACGAGTCTTAAGAAACTTAAACATCATCTTGCCAGTTTTGACAATGTAGTAAAAGTACGAACCACTCCTGATGCTATCACGAAAGGTTCATGGGGTTTTGAACATACAAAAGCTGTTTCCTTAAATGAAATAATTCCATTTTTAAAGACTTTAAAGGATACTTTTAATAATTTTGACAAATGTCTTCTTGATGAAGTTACTGAAGTACAAACAATTTTTAAACTAATAAAGGCAGCTTTGGAACAGTGTTTGGTAGACACGTGATGAGGTGTGTCATTTTATACACTTTTTCGGGGTCGTTTAGCCCTTTAAATCGTGCATTTATGCCCAAAATAGGTACTTAATCGTTCTTTTTCAGGTATTTCACATTTGGAAGACATTTGGAAGAATTACATGTGACTTGGGCTCATTTAGAGAAGAAACGGACAAGACTACGGACCTACACCAACATCACTCAAGATAATGTTCTCAACAGCTGGAGACGGCGTCACCAATAAAACGTGACGCCGTCACAACGAAGCCCAAGACGGCGTCATTGGATATCACGATGGCATCAGAGTACACGACTCAACCCATTATCTAGAATATTCTCTCTTATGACGGCGTCACGACTAAAATGCAACGCCGTCACAGTGATTTTCCTATATATACAAACCTGAATTTAGGGTTTTGAGTGTGTAACTTTAGAATAAAAAGAAGGTACGAACCCAAGTTCGTTTAGCAGCTGTTAAGGACGATTTTAGGGCCTAAAAACCCTATTGTACTTCCTCCAATTCATGTTTTAATCAAGTAAGGTTTACTTAATCATTCAATATGTCTTGTTGTGTGATTATTTGTTGTTCTTGCTTTATCTTTAACATGCTTGGCTAAACCTCCTATTGTGTTTATTTATGATTGTATGAAACCTAGAATGTAGATATTAGTGATGTTGCTTCTTGTGATGGATGTGCATGTTAGGTCTTAGAAAACCAGCTTTTGTCTGTATCGCTGTTGATATGTCTAGGAAAACATGATTGTGTAGAAAGGATACCATCGGATAACAGTCTTCATACTACATTGCCCCTAATATGGTTGATCCACTCTTAATATATTTCACATGCACTTAGTGTACCCTTAGGGGCCTTGTAATAGTCTTTATACTACCTTACTTGTACGTTGCTCTAACGGAATACTAAGTAGACGACGGGTTCATGTAATTTGTTCATGACTTAGGAAATAATTACACAGATCATCACAAGTGTGACAAGGCAACAACACTAGGAGAAGCAATCTAGGGAGTAATACATGATTAAATAAACACAGTCTTTTATTATATTGTTATCACCAATAGTTTAGATTATTATTTACTTTCATAGCTAAAACCAACCAACCTCTTCAATTATATGATTTACATGCTTTCCATATAATACAAAAATACAAAAAGAATCTTTCCTCAACCTTTAGAATTCTGTTAGACCATGATCAAGCCTTCCCAACTTATTCCTCGAGTGAACGATAACAACCCCCCGAGTGTTGCCTATACTACTACTACAACGATTAGGTGTTCTGCCTAGGGAGTTGTAAAACTTCGTGTAGAAGTCCTACAACGATCGCACATCAAGTTTTTGGCGCCGCCGCCTGGGGAATAGTTAGGTTTTGATCATAGTTTAGCTTAGTTCTACTTGCTTGAATCCTTTCAGGTGAGACTTTAATTTCCGCATATTAGCTTTCTTGTAGTCTATCCTTTCTTTGTGTGTTTGTTCGTAATTCCCATTGACTATTCCATTCTTCATCATGAAGAACGCAAATTCACCACCTACTCGTCCTGTCCTACCAGCTGCGCTACGTGCACGATTTAACCAAGAGCTCCAAGAGCTACTGAAAACTTTGGCCTTTGTTGACTCTCGCCTAGAGAGTATTGAGCGATTCCCCAATCGCTTCGCTGACCAACCCAATAAGACTAGTATAAATGACCCTGAGCCCGATGATGGATCGGTAGATACACCTCTCGTCTCCCTCTTTCCTCACTCTGACAATGACTCGGATGATGAGGAAGTTCTTAATGAATTATGTGAGTATGAAAATGTGGGGACATTACGCCGTGAAAGAATAATTAATAGTTTTGACAGGGATAAGCTTGCATTCGAATGTATGATAGGCTTTAGGAAGTTAACTGCCTATCTCGACCCTTTTCTACCAATGAATATTATCTCGCGTAAAGCCTATAATACAATAATGGTAGATAGACTAGAGGGGACGAGAAAGAACCTAGTTGCCATTGTTAGGGATGTCTACGTGTTTGTAGGAAGTTTTACCTATATCACGGATTTTGTTGTGTTAGAAGACATAGGAGAATTTATCATGAGCGACATGGCTGAAGTCTTGATGGGTAGACCCTTTAGAAAAATCACTAAGCTCAAATATGACGTCGCTAAAGGATTGGTCTCATTCACTAAGATCTTCGACACATACACATATAGGATGCCACGTACAATACCTAGGCTTAAGAACTTCAATTGGAGTAAAGTTCCACCATTGTTAGAACTTAGCCAAAACGATTTGATGAACGGACTTAGGCACCCTTATGAAAAGAATAAGTTTATGTACAAAAACTACTTAAACCTAGGTCCATAATACCAAGTGAATGAAAGTATGAAGGAATGGCTCATTCGTGGGCACGTAAGCGTTCACGAAACAACATAAGGATGCGTGACTTCGAGTCTAGCTACAAGACTCATTAATAAAGAAAAGCGCTTCTTGGGAGACAACCCAATTTACTTTTCCCGCAATTAGGAGTGTCATGTATGTTTTAATTCTTTATAGTTTATTTTATTATGTTTGAACTATCTTGTAATCATGCTTTGTATTGTCTTTAACCTCGTCTTAATTTCAATCAAAGGTATTTTGCAAATAATAATTGTAGGGGAATTTATTTGGCTTTTGAGCCAAGTTCAAGCATGTTGAATAAATTGTTTAGATTAATTCGCGTCAGTTTCGGGTCATATGATTGAATTGTTAAATCTCAGGTTTCATGCAGCTATTTGTACAGGAATTAACTTATGGAATCAAGTGCAGGAATTTTTTCATCAAAAACAAAAATTTCGTTTTCACAGAGTGTGGAGACGGCGTCACGATTTACATGCGACGTCGTCACCACGACACTTGTGACGGGGTCACAACAACCCTGACGGCGTCATACGCCCAGGTCCAGAAAACTCAATATTTTTTATTATTTTTGAAAATAAAACTCGCATAACATTTAAAATATGTATTCTTCTGTTATAAACCTGCAAAACCTAATGAGTTTAACAATTCTCTCATCCTATCTATCGAGTCGAACCCTAAATTCATATTGTAAATTTGTTTATCGCACATTTTATGCTTGGTGTAGTTGTCTTTGTCTTTGATTACAGGTTATATTTGATGAGAAGAAGCTTGGAAGTTCTTAGGAAGTTTCAATGGACGACTCTTGGAGGACGATTTAACCAGTTATCACATGTTTCTTCTCCATTATTGAGCAAACCAGGGGAGTACTAGTTTCTTTTCCTTGTTTTCTTTTCCCTTTATTCGTTNTCAGACTTTATTTCCAAATTCTATCTAAAGAAAGCATTTACAAGATCCCTAACTCAATACAAAGAGTACATGAGTGAATTTTGGTATACGACAAAGACCTTAGAAGACTCTAAGGTTTGGGTATCCACTCCCACAGGTGGAGTTAGAGGAGACATATGTATTACCACTTTTAGAAATGCTCTTAGGGCACAATGCCTACCTCACTCAAGTATGTATGTTTCCCCACCCTCCATAACAACAGTAAGACCATGGTTTGCAACAATAGGATATAGTAGGGAGATTGGGGCAAAATGAACTCTTAAAAAGAGTTGTCTTCCTCCTAGGTGGAAGTTGCTGATGGGACAAATCATTCAATGTTTAGGTGGGAAAACAGGTGGCCTTGATCAAATATCCAATAAGGATGCCACTATCTTGTACTATTTGGCCAATGAGGTACAGGTAGATTATGCTAAAACAATATAGGAGGACCTAATTCATAAGCTGAACAAAAAGACTAGGGAAAGATTGTTCCCTATCCTAGGTTTATATCTCTTCTACTTGAACATATGATGCCTGAATATGATAATGAGGAGCTCACCATAAATGCCACTCAGGTCTTTAGTGTTCATAACTGGACACTGAAGCCAAACCAACCTGAAGAACCTCCCTTCACTACCCCTATGAAGGCCATCTGCAATTTAGATGTGCCTGTGCAGACTCCAAGCATCCTAAAACCTTCTTCACAAAATGAAGAGGTTCCCCATAGCCAAAAAGCCTTGGATTAAAAGTGGACTCAAAGAAAAATAATCTTCAAAACCCACATCTGGACGTGCATGATCAAGATAAGGCATCCAAATCCAAAACTGGCTAATTAGAAAAAGATACTCAGTCCAGTTCAGACGAGGACAAAAGCCCAAGCCATCCTTCACCTCCTACACTAATGGTTGGTGAAATACATAAAGAGGCACAACAAGCAGCTGGTGGCCCAACATCTTTAGGGGCCACCAGTGAAGAAAGAGCCCACCCTCAGCTCAGTAGTGGTATGTCTGCATTTATTATTATTGAACCTGTTTATTTACCTTCTTTTATTTGTACTCCGAGTCTGCATCAGGATGTGATGCTTCAGCAGATTCCATAGCTGAAGTTGATCCTGGAATATCTGCTCCTAAGGATTCCATATCTTAAAAACAGGGTATGGATTAAGGAACCAAAACCAACTCATTTAATCACATATTTGCATGGTCTAATCTAAATGTTCTTGTAGATAAAACTAAATCTGCTGGAGATGGGTTAAAAACTGCCCACACTGATTCAGCTGTAAATAAGGAATCCAGAGCTAATGACATCTCACTTAAAGTAAAGCTGGAGGATTTATCAGATATCTTAAAAGACACAAAATCTGCCTTCTTTACTCTTGACTCCCCACCAGATAAGAAAATCATTGTTTCAGATTAGAGTGAAGAGGAAGAGGAAGTTGCAAAAGATAAAGACACTGAAGCCACTTCTCATGATTTACCTAAAGACACTTCAGTCCCACCTCCTCCATCTACAAAATCAGCTCAAATTCAAGAGTTAATGGCTCGGGTTCACTTACATCAGTCTCAGAAGGAAGAGCTGGAATAAGCAAAAGCAAAAGCTAAAGCAGAAGTTTCCTCAATGAAAGCTAAGCCCTCATATCCAGACATTACCCAGCTTACTGAACTTTTGGTAACTTCTTTGAAACCTAAACTATCCAACCTCTTAGCTTCACATGAATTTGCTAGCTGCTTCCTAACTGAACTAAAAAAGCTCCCTTTAAATATCATTAGATTATCTGGAGAGATTAAAGAGCTAAAGAAGCATGTTAGAGACATGGAAATAGAGCTGCCTGGGGATCTAAAAGAGATTTCAACAAAACTATAGACATTCACTTCCACTCTCTCCAGTCTTTCATCCTAGGTAGCTGAATTAAAGAACATTTAATAGGAACTTCCAGCAGAGTTTCTTAATTTGCCAAGTCAAGTTTCTTTAGTTAAAGAAAATCTCAAGACTTTGGATTCTCTTCTAAGTCTTTTGCACAAGGTTACTGATACCTTGAACAGGTTTGCCACCATGGTGGAAAATGCATCAGGAGTTACAAGCATGAATGTTCCTTCAGCAGGCCAAGCAACTGCTTCACCTGCTGAGGGGGAGATGCTGACACAAACTTGCAAGATGAATTAGTTGATCTATTAGGAAAAAATGTTGTGACACAGTACTACACCAAGAAGTTACTCTTTGATAAATACTATGATAAGATGCTGAAAAGAAAGAAAAGCCCTAAGATCACAAATTGTGAAGTTCTCACAAAGAAAGACCATATCACACTGAAAATATATAAGGAAGGTGGGTCTAATGAACTCATCTCAAATCTCAAGGTCAGTATTAATTCGGCAGAATAAAGAGAAAAGTTAAAAACAAGATTTTGATACTCGCGCTTCGCTGCGGGTCATTTTGTATAGAACGTTTTTTTTATTATCAAGTTTTAATTTATGATATTAGTAGTTATTCAAAATACATTACTATTTCTTTAAACTAATACTACAAATAATGAGGTAAACAGAAAGCACCCAAACACAATTATCTCATTCAAAACAGTTTGACAATTGATAAACTTCAACTCCTCCTCCCTAACTCAAAGATGGTATTTAGGAAGTTGTAAACGATTTAAAATTTATCAACTTTTATAAAGATGATTATTAATGAATGCCATGAACCAAAAGCTAATATATGGAGAGCGTTTAACATGACATATATCTGGTTTGAGATCCGTTTAAAGGATCGTGCGTGACTAAAATTAGAAGAACGCAAAATTCAAAATCAGGATCATGCATATATTGAAAAGATTTATACACTCCAAAAGAAAAGTCAAGAATATACAAAAAAGAAGCAAAAAACATGGGCATTTCATTAGTTTCTTAAAAAATACTTCTTTTTGGAATAGTGTCAAAATGGATTTCACTTACAATATAAGGTCTAAAACCACGAGAAAACACTACTTTCCCACTTTTTAATTTCCTCACCCAGACACACCTTTTAAAAAAGTGCAACTCAATGCCAATCAAACCAATATCCCGCCATACTTATATGGTGTTTGGGATTGGTGTTATCTCACTAGTTTAATCCATTACACAACTATAATCTTTACCAATATGCTAGAAAATAAGATGGAATCTTAGAGAGAGAAAGTAGAGAGAGAAACAAGAAGATTAGATAGAAAATGGTGAGTTACAAATGATAGAAAAGTAACCAACACCCTTCACCAAGTGTGGTGAAGGGATATTTATACCCTAGCCTTCTAGTTGGCTCATGGGCTTTCTTAACGGGCCGGGCTTGGCTAAACTTGGGCTTTCACCCTTAACATGGACAACATTAGATTACAAACCAAGCCCGATGATACCCGACTAGCCTATTACATAACAAGACCTATTTGACTTAATGAGACCGATAACATTCTTGTTTGACTTAATATAATTAAGGCTAACAATCTCCCCCAATGTTGAGGTCTCTTTCTTCAAACTTCTCTGTATCACCGATGACATTGAAGATATGACGTTTAACGTTTATGCTTTGCCTTGTTATGGTCTTGTCTTGTTTGTAATGGCTTTGTTCATCCATGCTTTGTGATCTTGATTTTGAGCCTTTATCTTTTGACTTTAAATTCTTGAGATCGTTATCTTGCATCATCTCCTTGACTTGAATCATCTTGATTTGACTTCCTTGATCAACTTGTGCTCTTGACCAACATGCTCATACTTGTTACATTCTTGTTTGACATATGTTGTGGGGGGGGGGGGGGTTGGGGGCGGGGGAGGGGGACGGGGGGGGGGGGGGGGGGGCGGGGGGGAGGGAGGGGGGCAGAGAAGGGGGGGGGGGGGGCGGGGGCGCGGAGGCGGGACATTGGGGGAGTGCGGGTTGGGGCGTGGGTGGGAGGCGGGGCGAGGGATGGCGGGGGGGGAAGGGGTGGGTGTGGGGGGGGGTGGTTGGTGAGGAGAGGTGGGCGGGCGGGGCGGGACCGGTGGGGGGGTTGGTTCGCGGGGTGTGGTTTTGGGGAGTTTCGTTTTTTGTTTGTTAGTGTTTAGTTGTTCTTGTTTGTACTGATTTTGTTTTTTTCCTTTTATCTCTATTTTTGTCGGCTTTTGCTTTTGTTGTTTGTTGTTAGTTGCTCATTATCAATTTTATGATGTGGCAGAAAAGGCCAAACTGGTGAGGGCTGGTGGTTGAGTGGGGGTGGCTCGTCTCTTTGTGGGTGGGTGTGTTTGTGGTGTGGGCGGGGGGGTTGTGCCTTTGTCGGAGGGATGGTGGGTGTTGCATGGGTGTGGGGTTTGTCGCGCGAGGAGGACAGCACGCCTCACAGTTGTTTTCTTTGTAGCATTGAATCCGTTGGTTCTTTCGGGGTTGGAGAGAGTAGGAGGCGGTGAAGTGCAGAAGTGTGGTTGAGTCTGTTGTGGGCAGCGAGTTGTTGCAGGGGTGAGTGTGAATTCTGTGAAGGTGTGGCCTCGTGGAACCTCTTTGTTAGGTGTTTACACGGGGGTAGCATTGAGGGGATTTTGGTATTGAATTTGTTATTATGCTGATCCTGGTGGTTATCTATATTTGTAGTCGAGATTTTTGCTTGTTTTAATTGTGGTGACAGGTAGGTGAATTCGGTGGAAGATGAGGCAGGGGAGCGGAGTTAGGAGGGGTGTACGTGTCCTTTAGGTTTCACTGTGGGTTTGGGGGAGGGGTGGGTGTAACGGTGATTTTTTTTGTTTTTTTGTTTTTTGTTTGATTATGTTTCTTGGGTTATGAGGCTTGTGTCGGTGTGGGTGTGTTTTTTGGTTTAACTCAGAGTAGGCGTCGGTTGGTTAATGTTTGGAGATTGCCTTTTTTTCTCTGTAGTTCAGTCAGAGGGATTAATAGACGAGAATGATACCACACTTCACCACTATACAACATCCCCCTATTGTCTCTACACTCCTCTTTCATTTTTTCTCCCGGCGACACGGTAGCCAGGATAGAAGAGTGTTCGATGAGAGACAAGATTAGATGAGAGAGTAGGATAGTTATGTGTTTTTTGGTGGTTATGGTGGGTTCTTTTTTTGGTGGTGTCTGTAGTTTTTTTTCAGTTTATCTCAAGTTTGTTAACAGTTTAAGACTGTTGGAAAGGAGTGGGGGGTTGGTATGTCGTTTGCTAGTGTATTTTGTGTTTTTTTAGTGTTTGGTGTCTGGTGTTGTGTATGTTTGTTGTTGGTATATTGGCATCAATTTTGGTCTAGAGGGCAGTGTTTCTGTGTATGTTGTTTTAGTAGTCATCGGGGTGGGGTTCGGATGGGATGAGGCGAGGAGTTGGGAGTAGTTGGGTGGGTTGAAAACGCGGGGCGATACTTTTATTGTTATTGGTGGTGGGGGGTGTGGTGTGTGGTGTGGGGAGTTTTTTGACACTCCTATTGCGACCCTATTTTTCTGCCTATTTAGAATATTGGCTGTCCTGCGGGTTACCGTATATCTGCTAGTCATACTTATCTTTATACGTGTTGCAGACTAGACTCAAGTGCCCCGTGTTGGGCGCTCTTGTTACCATATACTTTGGAAGGAGCGGTTTTGGGATGGGTTTTTTTTAGAACTTTCTTGGAGCTGTGGTCAGAGCTTGTGGTTATTTGCTCAGCGGTTTTTTTTGGTTTATTTTTTAAGTTGTTGTTTTTGTGTTGTTTGTTGTCTGTTTCTGGTGTGGTGCATTTATAAATTTCCGGGGGTGCTGTGTGGGACTGTACGGGGGGCCACACTTACCCACAAATTTCTTTTCTTGGAGGGCTTGTTCCACCCACATAACTTCTATCTATGGTGTTCTTGTACACACACCCCCCTTTTTCTTCCGGATTCACTGTCGGTCGACTTATGCGACTATTAATTTAATCCTTGAGATGTCTATACATCTTCTTGGTTGTCGGCACGAACGATTTAACTATATGCCTAATCATGACATGAATCTCTTTTCTCTTTATATAGAGAGATATCAAGGCTTACATAAGAAGATAAGTATAAGACAAATAAATTATTTAAATATTAAACTTGATCTTCTGTGATCTTCTTTCTTCATAAGGAGATCTTCCATAATCTTTATCTTTGACCAAATCTTCCATAATTCTCCACCAGCTTGTAGAATTTTGATATGCTAGATTTAGTCCTTATGTTTAATTCTTTTATTTATCTTGTCTCATCAAATCAAGAATCCCAACAGTTAGTTTGGATTTATCCAAGTTAACTAAGCTTTAACAAGTCTAAAGAAGATCTGTTTCATTGGGACTTCACAGAGAGGTTACCAGAAGATCAGTAAGCTGGTTGATGTCTGGATATGAGGGCCTAGCCTTTAGTGAGGCAACTTTAACTTTAGCTTTTGCCTTTTGTTGTTCCAGCTCATCCTTCTGGGACTAAAGTAATTAAACCTGAGCCCTTAACACTTTAATTTGAGCTGACTTTAGAGATGAAGGAGGTAGGACTGAAGTGTCTTCAGTCACATTATGAGAAGTAGCCTGAGTGTCATCTTTGTCAGCTTCCTCTTCTTCACTCTCATCTGTAATAATGATAGGTTCATCTTGTGGGGAGTCAGGAGTAAAGAATGCAGATCTTGTGTCTTTTAAGAATTCTGATAAATCCTCCAGCTTTATTTTCTTTGAGATATCATCAACTCTGGATTCCTCATTTGTACCTGAATTAGTGTGGACAGTTTTTAACCCATCTCTAGTAGATTTGGTTTTATCTACAAGAACACTTGGATTAGATCCTGCAAATATATGATTAAATGAATAGTGTTTGGTTCCTTCATCTATATCCTGTTATAAAGATATGGAATCATTAGGAGCAGATAGTCCAGGATCAGCTTCAGCTGTGGAATCTGCTGAAGCCTCATGTCCTGATGCAGACTCAGAGTGCAAATGAAAGAAGTTGAATAAATAGGTTCAATAAGAGTTAAATGCAGACATACCACTACTGAGCTGAGGGTGGGCTCCTTCTTCACTGGTGGCCCCTAAAGATGTTGGACCACTAGCTGCTTGTTGTGCCTCTTTATGCATTTTACCAACCACTAGTGTGGGAGGTGAAGGATGGCTTGGGCTTTTGTCCTTGGCCGAACTGGACTGAGTATCTTTTTCTGATTGGCCAGTTTTGGATTTGGATGCCTCAGTCTTGGACTCAGATGTGTGTTTTGAAGATTGTTTTCTTCTGAGTCTACTTTTAGCTCCAGGCTTTTTTCCTTGGGGAACCTCTTCAGTTTGTGAAGAGGGTTTTGGAGCTTTGGAGTCCACAGGCACATCTAAATTGCAGATGGCCTTCATAGGGGTAGTGAAGGGAGGTTCTTCAGGTTGGTTTGGCTTCAGTGTCCAGTTATGAACACTAAAGACCTGAGTGGCATTTATGGTGAGCTCCTCATTATCATATTCAGGCATCATATGTTCAAGTAGAAGAGATATAAACCTAGGATAGGGAACAATCTTTTCCTTCTAGCAAAAAGACCAATTACAGAAATGACTCCCTAAGTTAGACTTATTTGAAAAGTCAACAATTCGATAATTTTTATAAAGTATCAGAGTTACAACAGGTCCCATTTGAAATATAATAGAAAACATTTTTTTAAACGTTTATTGAATGGTACTGAAATTATAAAGCCTTCAAAAAAAAATATTTGTATCCGCGCGACTCGAATGCTTCCAATGTTCAGCTAGCAATATAATAACCTAAGAAAATACATGCAAAAAGGTCAATAATAATGTTGGTGAATTTCAGAACGGTTAAGAGTAAAAGCATTATTGAATAATTCGAAGAAGTAATTTCAGTAAGAAAAGAACTTACAACATTTAAAAGTATTATTTCCGAAATCCAATTAGTGATTCAATATATCAAGTAATGTTCAATAGTGGACTACAATATTTAAGTACTAGTAGACTACGAAACGAATTCAATAGTCCAAAACATGTATTATTGCACTAAGCTCATGACCCCGAAACCTTAACGTAACGCCCTTTGAAGTATATAGAACGTATGCCAAACATTCTAAAGAATTACAAACCCTATTAACTGCGCCAGTGCCAACTGTTCCAAAAAATTTCGAGGCGGGATTGTCAGTCCCGATAGATCTACCCACAACATTCACTCTTATCACCTTCAACTATAATTAACGAATCATGATTAAAGGGAGGTACTTAATGGCATTGGCGGTAACTAGAAATAATATTCAGGCAACAATCTGATAGCATACATGTATGGAAAGCACCTTGTGTCCAATGTAAAACAAGTAATGTGTTCAAAACTCTCAGTTTTCATATATAATAATCAATGATCCACAAATCCGTAAAAAAGAAAATCAGCTTTAGAAATTCATGAGTAAACAACCATGTATTAAAATCCATGTAGTACGGCAAAGTAAAAACTTAGTACAAATAGTCATGTAACGCTTAGTATTAGAAATTAATAAAATTGCTTAGTAAAACGAGCATGTATTCTCACTCCGAAAACAGTTTATGAAAACCATTAAAAGAGAAAAGGTGGGGCTATGAACTCACCGAGAAAAAATAAAGTATCCAACGGAAAATTTAACAAGGAAAGTATGGCGACAACGTCTCACCCGCGACCTATAATGATGGTGTGCGTTTAAGAGTATATTTATAAGAAAAATGCATAAAATGCATAAGTATGTAAAATATATACATTCCGTTATATATGAAATCTTATATCGTAGATATCCAGAGAGCGCCAAACTTACTTATTTATTCCCACTAAAACGAACCGCTTTATGTTTAACTCCATTTTAATCCATTCCGACTAATATGCAATTTTAATTAAAATTACCCATTTTGACTCGTTATAAAGATTAAGACGTCTAGATACGAGCAAAAGCGAAATACTATCATATTAGTCGCAATTTCAGTTTTAGTTAATATATTTTACGCCTTAGTCATTCTCCATAACGCTAACTGACCATTAAAAGAATTTCGCCAAGTTTGACTTTTTATTATAAATTTTCCTTAAATCTGACCCGTCCAAAACAACCCGCTAAATCACATTTTCACGACTCGGACTCTAAAGCAGTTTGATGTAAAACGACGTTTCGGACAACTTTTTGGTTTTACCCGAGACCTGGAACGGCCCAGAAAATGACCAAAATGCACCTGCAAGTTTCTGCAGAAAACTTATCTTTTTTCTAAAAATGTAATATCTAATCCTAAGCTTTTTGACCTGTTAACATACGTTTTTAGCCTTAGTTATCCTCACGGAAAAGTAAAACGACATTTTAAACAACTTTTTAATTTTACCCGAGACTCAAAACTCGACAGAAAAGGACGAAAATGGCCCTATATCAGATCTATGAAAAAACTAAAAAAAAAATAACCGCAAATTTTATTCTAAGCTTTTCGACCCGTCATTACGCATTTTTAGACTTAGTTGTCCTTGCAAAAAAGTAAAACGACCTTCCGAACAACTTTCATGTTTCGGCCGAAGGCCGAAACTGAACAAAAAATGACGAAAATTCTCTTTTTCAGATCTGACAGCAATTGATATTTTTAAACTAATGCAGAATTTTGGCGAACATTTTATAGACTTCTTTTGACCATAAAAACTTCATTTTTGAGAGTTACGGGCCGTGCCTTATATCGCAACAAAGCTTGGAACGACCTCTAGTCTGCATAATGTATTAAGAAGACCAATTTTAGTTTTAACAATTTTTGACTTACTTGAACTGAGTCGCGAATTTTCTGCATTACATGAGTATCTTTCAGCTCCTTCAAAACTTCATTTTCAAGTACCACAACATCGCCAACACACTTAACCTAACACCACTACTAATCATCTCAAACTAACTATGAACCTCAAAAATGCACATGCAATACAATCAATGGATTCTCGATTTAAAATCAAATACATGCAAACAATCTATAATTTAATCAACATAAAAGTAAACAAAAAATACTTACAATCTCTTAAGAATGCAAGAAAATCACAACACACAAACCCTCCTTGGTTTGTTATTGTTGCCGAAACCCACAACCCACTCAAACAAGGCCCTAGTTTGATTTTTGTTACACCAAGTCTTGCATACACACTTAAAATCAACCCCTTGTAATACCAATTGCACTCAATTTGATCAATCCCTTCAAAATTAAAAACTAAGAAAATCAAGAATCTTAAGAAACATATGCATGGTGACATTTCTTGTAGAGATGATTGTAGGATAATTGTAGAGGTGTTTTGGAAGTAATGGAGTAATTTTTATGATGGATCTATAGTTGTTGTTGGGGTTTCGACACAAACCAGATAGGGAGGGAGAAGAAAATCCTACTGCTTGTTTTGGTGTGGAAGTGAATAAGGAAATTGTGATGACAAGGTTCATATAGTCCTTGGAGTGTATCAAAATAAATGGGCTTGCTTGTTTGGGCATATAGGGGCGGACGCAAAAAGGGGTGTGGGCTTAGTTTTTTTTGTCAAATTTTTAGTAAAAATTTTTTAGAGGAGTGTTTGGTTTTTGGTTTTGTAGGAACTAGTAAAAAGGAAAGGGGTGTCTGGTTTTTAGTTTTGATGGAGACTAAAATTAAAGAGGGTGTTTGGTTAATTTTTTTGATTGATGAATTTTTATTATTAGTTAGGCTCAAAATATGTAGTTTAAATGCTAAACTTGCAAAAATATCATTTTTGACGCGGTTTTTGGCAATTACGCGAGAAAAGTCGGGAAATATTAAATATGAATAAATAAGCTTCCGAAGCTAAAATATGAAATTATCGATTTCTCAAACGTTAAAACGGATAAATACCCAAAGTGTGACTCACTTATAAATAAGAATGACGATTTTCCCAAATAGGCCAAAAAACAAAAATAATAATTTCTATTAAAAATAAAAATAGAAATAAAGCTCGGTCTAAATATTGGCCGTGAAAATACGAATTGTTACAGTCTTCCCACCTTAAGGGAGCGTCGTTCTGGTGCTCTATTCGACTTATCTCCATAGGGTTTGCGATGGTTGATACACATTCGAAAAAATCCATATCACATATTACGAGTCGAAAGAAGTTCAAGATAGCCATTTGTACAAAAGTAATAATGATAGAGGTTCGAAGAGTAAATGCAATGAATGATTCGTACGAACATATTACTTGTTAAAAGAGATGCACGCCATGTCGGATACACATTTGGAAATAATCAAATGAACAAATTACGAACTGAAGGAAGTCTAAAGACTCATTCGTATGAAGATAATAACGATAATGATTAGATGAACGAAGAAAATAAATTATTCGTACAAACGGACTACAAATCAAAAGAAAGTTATTCGTACGAATGCCATACACTTAAGCCCACTCATTTACAAATCGTTATTTACATCCAAAGGCATTCCAATCCATGTAAATAAGAATTAGAAATTTATGGTTCAATGATTTATAATTTGCTTATTCAAATGAAGAGGCATCCCAATTTATTTTAATAAAATAATTATAAATTAGCCTACTTAAGCATTGTCACAACAAAGCACGAGATCAAAACAATGTTACGTTGAGAAGGAGTCTCATTGGCGACATGATTCTTCAAAATCATAAGAAGTAACGAGAAGAATAATGAGACGTTAGTCAATCGCGTTCCAAAGACAAGTGCCAAAAGACGGCACGATCCGAGGTGACACGTTAAAGTTGTACTCCCATCAACTGGAAGACTTCAAAACTATGGATTACGAAACAACATATGCGATTCAAAAGCATAAGAAGAGTGTTCAAACTCGGAGTCGAATGATAAATTAACCAGTGGAATTGACAAACTACGCTGAATTTCAATATCATCAAAAGAGAATAAAATGAAGCCATGAAAAAGTTTAAAGTTAATTGTAAGAGATAAATAAGATAATAGCCCATATGTATAGGTACCCTTATATAATACCAGTATCAATGTTCAAGGGAGTAAATGAGAAATCAGGATGTACGCGATAATCGGAGTGGTCAATATTTATATAACTGACCGATATAAGGTAAATAGTAAGACGTCATAAGATAGATGTAAGAAAGAGAAATTTTAGCCAAGTGTTAAATACTCATTATCCATGTAATAGTAGTAAAAATGCAAAAGAGAGCATATAAAGGATCAGAGAGCATGCACGCGGATATCAAACAACGGTGAATTAAATTTTTTCAAAAAATAGTTATAGTCAAGGTTTTGGAAACGACCTAGTTCGCTATAACTTGAGCTCTGATACCACTCTGTAACACCCCCAGACACCCCCCCCCCCACCCCCCCCCAAAATTCACAACGCAATGGAATAACCAACTTGGGGTCTATTCATAGCATAAAGTACCAAAGTTACGAGAAAATGTCTCTATAGTGAACAGTTTTGAAAATTCAAAGCATTCGATAATTTTATAAAATATCAAGAGTTTAAAAGAAATATAAAATACACATGTCCCATTTGAAATATAATAGAGAACATTTTTTTAAACGTTTATTGAATGGTACTGAAATTATAAAGCCTTCAAAAAAAAAATTGTATCCGCACGACTCGAATGCTTCTAATGTTCAGCTAGCAATATAATAACCTGAGAAAATACATGCAAAAACGTCAACAATAATGTTGGTGAATTCATAGGTTTAAGTAAAAGCATTATTGAAATAATTCAAGAAGTATTTCAGTAAGAAAAGAAACGTTACAACATTTAAAAGTATTAATTTCGAAATCCAAGTAGTGATTCAATAAATCAAGTAAGTTCAATAGTGGATCACAAGATTTAAGTACTAGTAGACTACGAAACGAATTCAGTAGTCCAAAACATGTATTATTGCACTAAGCTCATGACCCCGAAACCTTAACGTAACGCCCTTTGAAGTCTATAGAACGTATGCCAAACATTCTAAAGGAATTCAACCTGTTAAATGCGCCATGGCCAACTTGTGACCAGAAATTCAAGGCAGAGATTGTCAGTCCCGATAGATCTACCCATAACATTCAAGCTTACTCAATTAGTAATTAACGGTTGTTCATGATTAAAGGGACTTAATTGGCATTGCGGTAACTTAGGCAATAATATTCAGGCAACAATCTTGATAGCATACAGTTTGAAAGCACTTGTGTCCAATGTAAAACAAGTAATGTGTTCAAAACTCTCAGTTTTCATATATAAGAATTCAGTGATCTCAAATCATGTAGTAAGCAAATCAAGCTTTAGTAAATTCATGAGTAAACAACCATGTATTAAAAGTCATGTAGTAAGCAAGTAAAAGCTTTAGTAAAAATAGTCATGTAACGCTTAAGTAGTAGAAATCAATAAATTTGCTTAGTAAAACGAGCATGTATTCTCACCCCGAAAACAGTTTATGAAAACCATTAAAAGAGAAAAGGTGGGGCTATGAACTCACCGAGAAGCAATGAAGTATCGAACGAAAAATTCAACAAGGAGAGAATGGCGACAACGTCTCACCCGCGACCTATAATGATGGTGCGCGTATAAGAGTATATTTATAAGAAAAATGCATAAAATGCATAAGTATGTAAAATATATACATTCCGACATATATGAAATCTTATATCGTAGAATCCATGAGTGCGCCAAACTTACTTATTTATTCCCACTAAAACGAACCGCCTTATGTTTAACTCCATTTTAACCCATTCCGACTAATATGCAATTTTAATGAAAATTACCCATTTTGACCCATTATAAAGATTAAGACGTCTAGATGCGAGCAAAAGCGAAATACTATCATATTAGTCTTAATTTCAGTTTTAGTTAATATATTTTACGCCTTAGTCATTCTCCATAACGCTAATTGACCATTAAAAGAATTTCACCAAGTGGTTTGACTTTTTATTATATATTTTCTTTAAGTCTGACCCGTCCAAAACGACCCGCTAAAATACATTTTCACGACTCGGACTCTAAAGCATTTTGATGTAAAACGACGTTTCGGACAACTTTTTAGTTTTACCCGAGACCTGGAACGGCCCAGAAAATGACCAAAATGCCCCTGCAAGTTTCTGCAGAAAACTTATCTTTTTCCTAAAAATGTAATATCTAATCCTAAGCTTTTTGACCCGTTAACATACGTTTTTAGCCTTAGTTATCCTCGCGGGAAAGTAAAACGGCATTTTAAACAACTTTTTAGTTTTACCCGAGACTCAAAACTCGACAGAAAAGGACGAAAATGCCCCTATATCAGATCTGATGCAAACTAAAAAAAAGAAAAACGCAGATTTTATTCTAAGCTTTTCGACCCGTCATTACGCATTTTTAGACTTAGTTATCCTCGCAGAAAGGTAACACGGCATTTTAAACAACTTTTATGTTTCGGCCGAAGGCCGAAACGGACCAGAAAATGACGAAAATGCCCTTTTTCAGATCTGACAGCAACCGATATTTTTAAACTAATGCAGAATTTTGGCGAACATTTTCTAGACTTCTTTTGACCATAAAAACTTCGTTTTTGAGAGTTACGGGTCGTGCCTTATATCGAAACGAAGCTTGGAACGTCCTCTATCATAATTTTAAGACCAATTTTAGTTTTAACAATTTTTGACTTACTCGAACCGAGTCGCTAATTTTCTGCATTACATGAGTATCTTTCAACTCCTTCAAAACTTTGTTTTCAAGTACCACAACATCGCCAACACACTTAAACTAGCCTAACACCACTACTAATCATCTCAAACTAACTATGAACCTCAAAAACGCACATGCAACACAATCAATGGATTCTCGATTTAAAATCAAATACATGCAAACAATCTATAATTTAATCAACATAAAAGTAAACCAAAAATACTTACAATCTCTTAAGAATGCAAGAAAATCACCACACACAAACCTTCCTTGGTTTGTTGTTGTTGCCGAAACCCACAACCCACTCAAACAAGGCCCTAGTTTGATTTTTGTTACACCAAGTCTTGCATACACACTTAAAATCAACCCCTTGTAATACCAATTGCACTCAATTTGATCAATCCCTTCAAAATCAAAAACTAAGAAAATCAAGAATCTTGAGAAACATATGCATGGTGACTTTTCTTGTAGAGATGATTGTAGGATAGTTGTAGAGGTGTTTTGGAAGTGATGGAGAAATTTTTTTGATGGATCTATTGTTGTTGTTGGGGTTTCGACACAAACCAGAGAGGGAGGGAGAAGAAAATCCTACTGCTTGTTTTAGTGTGGAAGTGAATAAGGAAATTGTGATGACAAGGTTTATATAGTCCCTGGAGTGTATCAAAATAAATGGGCTTTCTTGTTTGGGCATATATGGGCGGACGTAAAAAGGGGTGTGGGCTTAGTTTTTTTGTCAAATTTTTAGTAAAATTCTTTTAGAGGAGTGTTTGATTTTTGGTTTTGTAGGAACTATAAAAAGGAAAGGGCTGTGTCTTGTTTAGTTTTGATGGAGACCTAAATTAAGAGGGTGTTTGGTTAATTTTTTGATTTACAATTTTAATTTTAGTGTATGGCCCAAATATGTAGTTTAAAATGCTAAACTTCAAAAATATCATTTTGGACTGCGGTTTTTGGCAATTACGCGAAAAGTCAGAAAAATATTAAAATTTAAATGGGGAATTAAAAAAAAAAAATTTTTTTTAAGCTTCCGAATCTAAAATTATGAAATTATCCGATTTTCTCAACGTTAAAACGGATAAATACCCAAAGTGTGACTCGCATATAAATAAGAATGACGATTTTCCCAAATCGGCCAAAAAGCAAAAATAATAATTTCTATTAAAAATAAAAATAGAAATAAAGCTCGGTCTAAATATTGGCCGCGAAAATACGAAATGTTACATCCTCATTATCATATTCAGGCATCATATGTTCAAGTAGAAGAGATATAAACCTAGGATAGGGAACAATCTTTTCCCTAGTCTTCTTGTTCAACTTATGAATTAGATCCTCCCATATTAACTTGGCATAATCTACCTGTAGCCCATTGGCTAGACAATACAAGATAGTGGCATCCTTATTGGATATTTGATCTAGGCCACATGTTTTCCCACCTAGACACTGAATGATTTGACCCATCAGCAACATCCACCTAGGAGGAAGACAACTCTTTTTGAGAGTTCCTTTTGCCCTAATCTCCCCATTGTATCCTATTGTTGCAAACCATAGTCTTACTGTTGTTATAGAGGGTGGGGAAACATACATACTTGAGTGAGGTAGGTATTGTGCCCTAAGAGCATTTCTAAAAGTGGTAATATCTATGTCTCCTCTAACTCCACCTGTAGGAGTGGATACCCAAACCTTAGAGTCTTCTAAGGTCTTTGCCGTATACCAAAATTCACTCAGGTACTCTTTGTATTGAGTTGGGGCCTTAATGCTTCCTTAGACCAAACATTTGGAAAATGAAGTCTGACACAAATTGTCCTAAAGCAATCTTGGTAGGGTTGATGGGATAAGAAAGCAACTTCATTGTGGTGGTGAATGCTCCACCTTAAAGTGAAACACAACCAAAAGAGTTGAGGTAAAAAGGGTTTGGCTTTGCGGGTTTATCAAGAGTGATAGGTTCTTATTTGGGAGTGATTTCAGGTGATGAGGGATTATGTGATGATGATTCTGCCATTGTGGATAGTTAGGGTTTTGGAGATTTGATTTGGTTTGAGGTGTGTATGTGTGTGTTGTTGATCGAGATTGTAAAAAGAGAGTTGTGAATGGTTTGTTGTGATTTATATATTGATGAAGGTTAAAATTTTTCTTTGAGAAATTGTATTATCGTTTGAGGTTGTGAAGTAATGGAATGTTTAAGGGTTTGTTTTCACCAATGTGTGCTAAAACTTTGTATTTAATGAAAGTCAGCACAACGCATATGCATCTGATCACCCTAGAACAGAGAACTACCCGCGTCTAATATCAACTGCAAAAGTAGGTGAGAGAAAGAGGATGAGGTCATTCTAACTTTTAGATTTCCTCTTTTAATATATTAAATATATTAATGTTAAAAATCACACATTTTAAAAAAACTGACCTTTAGATTGATGTTTGAAAAAGTTGGACTAGGTTCAGGTTTGATGTTATGTCATGATGTTTGAACAGATATTGTAACTTTATTACATCATTCATCCACCAGCGAAGGAGACAAAACAACAAATGCTCATGTAAATCCATGAATGAGACATATATGATTGTTCAGTTACTTCACTCGAGAGATAACTAAAGATTTAGATAAAATTATTTGTCTAAACTGAACTGAAGAAAATGAACTAGTTTTGTTCAGTTCTTGACTTAACCAATATCTATGATCTAGTGAAGGTGACAAAACCACACATGCTCATACAAATCCATGAATGAGACATATGTGATTGCTCAGTTACTTTACTTAAGAAAGCTAAAGGTTGTATGCAAAGACTGAACTGACATTTAACATAAAAGTTTGTTCAGTTTATGATGAAATCACTGAAGCTTCATTTTTCTTCAGTTAGTACTGAAGCTTCAGGTTTTGAATCAATGTTCTGCATACCTAGTTCAACAATCAATCATTTGAAAGTTGGCTCATCCAGAGGCTTGGTGAAGATATCAGCAAGTTGATATTGAGTGGGAATAAAATGTATTTCAATGTCCCCTTTTAGAATATGATCTCTGATAAAGTGATATCTGATATCAATATGCTTTGTTCTTAAGTGCAGAACTGGATTGTTTGAGATTGCAATAGCACTAGTGTTATGACAAAATATGGGTACCTTTTCATATATGATGTCATAGTCAGTGAGTTGACTTTTCATACATAATATGTTGACACAACATCCAGCAGGAGCTACATATTCAGCTTCAGCTGATGACATAGCTACATATTGCTGCTTTTTTGCACTCCAGCACACAAGTTTACCTCCTAGCAACTGACAAGCACCTGAGATGCTTTTCCTGTCCATGTTGCAACCAGCATAATCAGAGTCTGAGTATCCTTTTAGGTCAAAACCTGAACATTTTGGATACCACAGACCAAGACTAGGAGTACCTTTTAGGTACCTGAAAATTCTCTTAACAGCAATAAGGTAGGATTCCTTAGGAATTGCTTGATATCATGCACAGAGACAAGTTGAGAATTGAATGTCAAGTCTGCTTACACTTAGATACATTAGTGATCCAATCATACCTATATACTAAGTCTTATTTACAGCTTTGCCACTGAGATTATGTCCTAAGTTGTTAGGGTACCATTGGAGTTTTCACTGATGAACCATTTATGTCATACTTTTTTAGCAGATCCTTGACATATTTTTCTTGGTTGATTGGAATGCCTCTTTCAGATTGTTTAATCTGAAATCTAATAAAATAGGTAAGGACACCCATCATACTAATTTCATATCTTTGAGTCATCAGTTTAGCAAACCGTTTGCATAATTTTATGTTGGTGGACCCAAAGATAATGTTATCAACATAGATTTGAACCAGAATCACATCAGTTTGAGTTTTGTAAATGAACAACGTGTTGTCTATCTTTCCTCTTACAAACTTTTGTTCGGTGAGAAAGGTTAAGAGAGTTTCATACCATGCTCTTGGAGCTTTTTTGTGTCCGTAAAGGGCTTTGTCTAATTTTCATACATGATTTGGGATCTCATTGCTCTCAAAACTTGGAGGTTGTTTGACATAAACTTCTTCTTTTAGTTTACCATTAAGGAATGCACTTTTAACATCCATTTGATAAACAATGAAGTTCATGTATGTGGCAAAGGCAAGAAAGATTCTTATTGCTTTAAGTCTTGAAACTAGAGCAAAGGTCTCTTCATAATCTATGCCTTCTTACTGATTGTAGCCTTGAGCTACAAGTCTTGCCTTGTTTTTGTTGACAATTCCAGTTTCATCCATTTTGTTTCTGAAAATCCATTTTGAGCCAATTATGGTTTTGCCATAAGGTGCAGGAACTAATGTCCAGACTTTGTTTTTGGCAAATTAGTTTACTTCATCTTGCATGGCATCAACCCATCCAGGATGCTTTAGTGCTTCAGAGACCTTTTTAGGTTCTTCTTTAGAGAGAAAATCTACAAAGAGACATTCATGAGATGAAGCAGCACTAAGTTGTTTGGCCATGGATCTTGTGAGCATTCCAGCCCCTAGATTTCTAATGATATTGACTAGCTCAATGTGTTTGTCCTAAGACCATCTATCTTGAGGAGCTGGAGTAACCATTGATGGAATGGGTAGGGGTGGATTTGGGATTGAAATTGTATCTTGGACTGAAGTATCCTCTACATTGGGAGAGGATGAGTGTTCAGAGATCTGAATGTCTTTAGTGTTTGGGAGATTATCAATGCTTTGTTCATCATTGTTGTGATTGGAATGTTAAGACAGATTATCATTTAAGATTTTATCAGTCTGAGCATTTTGATCATCAGTTTGACCATTTTGGTCTAATGAAACTTCAGTTTCAAGGACAGCTGGTTTAGGACTTTTATAGGGTTCTATAAAGGACACATCATTGTTGTTTGTTTGATACCTTTGGGAAGGCTCATAAGGATGAAGATATTTATCAGGTGGATATCTTTCATTTTCAGCAATGTTGATGTTGTCAACTGAAGGTTTTAAGAATTTAATAGCATCAGGGCTTTCATCAAATATGATGTGATAGGTTTCTTCAGTTTGTTGTCTTCTAGTATTGAAGACTCTGAATGCCTTGGAAACAAGTGAGTATCTAAGAAGATAACCATCATCAGTTTTTTCATTTAATTTTCCTAAGTGATCTTTATGATTGTAGATGTTGATGAGGTGTCATTTTATACACTTTTTCAGGGCTGTTTAACCCCCTAAATTGTGTGTTTAAGCCCAAAATAGGTACTTAATAGTTCCTTTTAAGGTATTTTGCATTTGGAAGGCATTTGGAAGAAATACATGTGACTTAGGCTCATTTGGAGAAGAAACGGACAAGACTACAGACCTACACCAATATTGCTCAAGAATTTCTCCTCCGAAGCTGGAGACGGAGTCACAGATTACATGTGACGTCGTCACAACGATTTCCAAGACGGTGTCACAAGATCTCAAGACGGCGTCAGATTTTACGACCCATCCCATTATCTAGAATATTCTTGTCATGACGGCGTCATGATTAAAACACGACGCCGTCGTAGTGATTTTCCTATAAATACAAATCTGATTTTAGGGTTTTAAGTGTGTAACATTAGAGTAAAAGAAAGGGACAAACCCTAGTTTGTTTAGCAGCTGTTAGGGACAATTTTAGGGCCTCAAAACCCTATTGTATTTCCTTCAATTCATGTTTTAATCAAGTAAGATTATCTTAATCATTCAATATGCCTATGTGTTGTTTGATTTATTATTGTTCTTTCTTTACTTATAACATGCTTGGCTAAACCTTCTATTGTGTTTATTTATGATTGTCTGAAACCTAGAATGTAGATCTTAGTGGTGTTGCTTCTTGTGATGAATATGCATGTTAGGTCTTAGAAAACTAGCTTTTGTCTGTATTGTTGTTCATATGTCTAGGAAAACATGATTGTGTAGAAAGGATACCATCAGGTAACAGTCTTCATACTACCTTGCCTCTTATATAGTTGATCCACTCTTAATATATTTCATACTACCTTACTTGTGCGTTGCCTTAACGGAATATTAAATAGACGGCGGGTTCGTGTAATTCGTTCATGACTTAGAAAATAATTACATAGATCATCACAAGTGTGACAAAGCAACAACACTAGGAGAAGCAATCTAGGGAGTAATACATGATTAAATAAACACAGTATTTTATTATATTGTTATCACCAGTAGTTTAGTTTATATTTAGTTTAATAGCTAAAACCAACCACCTCTCTAATATATGATTTTACCTGCTTTCATAAAATATAAAAACATAAAAAGAATCTTCCCTCAACCCTTAGAATTCTGTTAGACCGTGATCAAGCCTTCCCAACCTATTCCCTTAGAGAATGATAACAACCCCCGATTCTTGCCGATACTACTACTACAACGGTTAGGTACTCTGCCTAGGGAGTTGTAAAACTTCGTGTAGAATTCTTACAACGACCGCATCAAGTTTTTGGGGCCACTGTGTGGGGAATAGTTAGGTATTGATCATAGTTTAACTTAGTTCTACTTTCTTGAATCCTTTCAAGTAAGATTTAATTTTTGCATATTAGTTTTCTTGTAGTCTATCTTTTCTTTGTATGGTTGTTTGTAATTTTCATTAACTATTCCATTCTTCATCATGGAGAACGCGAATCCACCACCTACCAATAATCAGCTTGTCCTACCAGCTGCGCTGCGCGCACGGATTGACCAAGAGCTCCATTGGCTACATGTGATTTTGACCTTCGTTGACTCTCTCCTAGAGAGTATTGAACAATTTCTTAACAACTTCGCCAACTAACCTAATGAGACCAATATGAATAACCTCGATTCTAACGATGAAGCGGTAGATACACCTCTTGTTTCTCCCTTTCCTCTTTCAAACAATGACTCAGATGATGAGGAAGTTCTTAATGAGCTAATTGAGTATGAAAATGCAAGAACACTACGTAGAGAAAGAATAATTAATAGTTTTGACAGGGATGACTTAGCATTCGAATGCATGATAGGCTTTAGGAAGTTTACTGCCTATCTCGACCCCTTTTTACCAATGAATATTATCTCGCGTAAAGCCTATAATACAATAATGGTAGAAGGACTGGAGGGGACGGGAAAGAACCTAGTTGCCATCGTTAAAGATGTTTACGTGTTTGTCGGGAGTTTCACCTATATCACGGATTTTGTCGTGTTAGAAGACATAGGAGAGTTTATCATGAGCGACATGGCTGAAGTCTTGATGGGCAGACCCTTTAGAAAAATCACTAAGCTCAAATATGACGTCGCTAAAGGATTGGTCTCATTCACTAAAATCTTTGACACATACACATATAGGATGCCACGTACAATACCTAGGCTCAAGAACTTTAATTGGAGTAAGGTCCCACCACTATTGGAACTTAGCCAAAACGATTTGATGAACGGACTTAGGCACCCTCATGAAAAGAATAAATTTATGTACAAAAACTGCTTAAACCTAGGTCCCGAATACCAAGTGAATGAAAGTATGAAGGAATGGCTCATTCATGGGCACGTGAGCATTCACGAAGTCACGTAAGAACGTGTGACTTCGAGTCTAGCTACAAGACTCGTAAATAAAGAAAAGCGCTTCTTGGGAGGCAACCCAATATTTACTTTTCCCGCAATTAGGAGTATCATGTGTTTTACTCTTTACATTTTATTCTGTCATGTTCGAACTCTATCTTGTAATCATGCTTTGTATTGTTTTTAACCTCATCTTAACTTCAATCAAAGGTATTTTACAACATGTTAATAATAATATATCACTAACAAGAGACATGATCCAGAGATCAGTGAGGATTAAACAAATAAGTAGCCATTGTATTATTTAGAGAGAGAAAGGAAAGATGTGTGTTTTATAGAGAGAGAAAGACACACATTTAATGAGATATAAAATGAATCCTTACCCATCCATGGAAGTATAGAGGGGGTATGTATAGTCCAAACACAACTAAATTATCCTAAATAGTCTAATCTAGTCCTTGCGTGTTTGACTATTAATGAACTAATGTAATTTTGTGTAAGTCAACATATTTTAAGGCTAACAATCTTCCCCTAATATGTGGACGTACGAAATTACTTACAATGTTCCTATCAAGTACAATTACAACAAAATAAAGTCTTCCAAAGCTGAAGATATCTTCTGAGTTCTCCTTATCTTGAAACTTGTACTCCAGCTTGGATCTTCATTATCTTTACTTGTTCTGGAACCATTGTAGTATGCATGAGTTGGATCCCCTAATCCATGCAGCATGTCTTGAAAAGCTTTCTTCATAGACTCCTTTTTGGTGAAGTTCCTGAATCAACTTCCCCCTAAACCAACATCCCTATCTTGAGCAGATTCTAAAACATTGATGTAGCTTCAACCATCTTCTATATGTCATTGACGTGTATAGCGGAATTTTGTAGAAGAAAAACCACACCAAATACTACTGCTACTTGTCATTGGGTCTTGGTGAATATTCGTTCAGGGGTGCATCCGAGAAATCAGCAACAATTGTTCTCACGTATGTAGTATACTTCATAAATCATACTAAGTAAAGTAGTATACACTACTTCCCCCTGGAAGTTGACATGGTAACATCAAAGTCAACTAAGTCCCGGATGTACACATTTTCCCCCATGATGGTTTCGAACTCTCGGAAGCATCATTGTTGTGTACGCACATATACTTGAGAAGTTCTTGTCTTAAGCGTAAATCTTGAGATCCAAACAAACCATTACCCTCTTGTCTTCAGAAACCGTAGAAGATATGAAGCAAGAATCAAGAAAACTTGGTATAATCAAGGTCTTGTATATGAATGTCGTTGAAGAACTTTGAGAATTATGCTTAGACTGTGAAGTACCATTGTCTTGGAATAGCACAATAATACCCGTGAGAAGTGTTGATTACATCTCAACCTTTAAACTCTCTGGCTAACTTACCAACCTCGTATTCTATTGGCTATTGCTGTGACCACTTGGTGAAGTAAACCCGATATACCAAACTTGAAAATGAAGTAGAATTCCCTAAATTTGTTACTTAAGCTTGCACTGTTGTTGATTAAAGAATGGTGCAAGATTAAATCTATAAGTACACTATACCCAACTAGAAAAGTATAAGAAGTACAACACCTCTTGAAATTATCCACATCGACATCTGTGTGTGACACTGAGTACTACAATGTAACTCCTTTAAATGATAGCTATAACGTGTGAGCACTACAATGTAACTCCTTACATCAGGAAATAACTAGATAATCCAAGTCTTAATCATCTATTGTATACGTTCAAGCAAGTCATCAATCGATAGATTGGGTTTGAAGAAAAGGGGTAGAAAATAGAAGGAAGTCTCGATGATGAAATAAGTAGACGCCTTTGTGAAATCCAACTTCAAGCTCAAATAAGAGATACCAAATTAACTCCGTGATCACTTGTCATCTTAATCCGACCGTTTGTCGTTTTAGTGAATCTTATTCGGATCGTTTTTAGTGTTATGTATCGTGTTTGTTGTGTTGTTGTTCGTGAATGTCGTTAAACTAGGACAAATGTTATTTTTGAATGTCGTTAACGAATAAACATCGTCTAGTCAAACTTGTCGTGATAGCATATTATTCCTGGCTTAATCCAAAAATGATGTCCATTTAACCGAGTTATACAAAAATTCGTGTATAATTTTGGTTAAAGTTTTTAGGCCCACAAAAAAATTATCCAGCTGTGTCGATAGTATCCGGGCCAAGTCTATCACATAAAAAACTCGGCCCAGATTTTATGAAATAAACATCAGCCCAACACCATTACATAAATTGTCGGCCCAATATTGATTATGTAAACCCAGTCCACAAGCTGAATTAGGGATATAAATGAATCAGTCCCTAATTATTCTATCATAAGCCTAACCCTAATCTTTCTTCCATCGCCTCCCATCATCTCCTCTCAATCGTAGACCACACAAAAAATCTCCCATTCAAAACGCAGCTACCACCATCCTTATGACTCCCTAAACATAATATTGATTAACACATAAGAACCATATGATTCCTATATTCATTGTTATCAAAAGAAATACAATCTCAAAGCACCCCTTTTGTATTCGACGAATCGGCTTCAAGATCTCCACAGTGGGGTCTCGGGTAGGTCTTTGCAATTGTTTTCTTGTTTTTCTCAAAACGAAATAAAGGAAGAAAGAAACATGAGTTGTTATTGTTCTTTCTTTAAATTCGTATAGCAAAGAAGGTTTAATACTTCACAGATAAATGATGAGTGTTGTTTCGTGTTTTTGATCTTGAAAGATCTTGAAAGAAATTGTAAAACACGAAGAACAAAAACTGAGATCTTTTCATTTAATTTCGAGTTGAGTCTTGTTTGATGGAGGAGATGTAAATGAGATACTTTGTGATAATGGGTTAGGTTAGCTTGACTGTGGATTTGGTTTGTGGATTTTTTATTGAAATGTGACGAGGTTGTTGGCTTTGATTTGATGTTATGTTGTGGCAGTGACGAGAGGATCTAGGATTTAAAGATGGATTTGTGATTTTGAGGTTTGATGTTGGCTATGGATGTTGGTTATAATCGAGTCCTTTCATGATCTATACATCTTAATATGTTCATTTGTTTTGCCCTTTGACTCGTCTGGCTGACTCATTAAGTCGACACGATCAACTCGGTAATGACCGAGTTGACACGGTTGGTTTAAGGTTCCACCAAACCGCTACCAGTAATGGTAAACCAAACCGCCATGGTGGTGGTTTACCCAAACCGCCACCACCAAATAGCCACTGTCAATCTGCCTTCACCATCCAAATCGCCACCTTTAACTCAAACCGCCACCAATCACCACTACCAAACCGCCACTGACATTAAATTTGGGCAGCGGTTTGTTTAGTTTGACCATGAAAAATGTCTTCTTGAACCTGTATGCCAAACCGCTGTGGGCAAACCGCCATGGTGGCCAAACCGCCACGAGTACAGTACTTTTGTACTTTATTTCCTGAATTTCAAGATCTGTGTTTTTTTTGCCAAACAGCTATGTAGAAACCCAGATTTGTTTATACAATAAATTGTCTTTTAAGCACAAAAAATAGATGTAAAACCAGATATGAGACAGAAGTTATAACAACAAAAATAAATCAATTTCGTGGTTGATTCTTAGGAGAAGAAGAACACTTAATCCACAAAAAAGAAACATAAATGAACAGTAACTGAGACACGAATGAACAATAACCGAGACATGAACAGTAACTGAGACAACAAACACATGATACAAAAAACCCCTGCAGCTCTGATGCCAATTGTTAATAATAAGATATCACTAACAAGAGACATGATCCAGAGGTCGGGGAGGATTAAACAAATAAGTAGCCATTGTATTATTTAAAGAGAAAAAGGAAAGATGTATGTTTTCTAGAGAGAGAAAGACACACACTTAATGAGATACAAAATGAATCCTCACCCCTCCATGGAAGTATAAAGGGGGTATTTATAGTCCAAACATAACTAAACTATCCTAGATAGTCTAATCTAGTCCCTGCGTGTTTGACTATTAATGAACTAATGTAATTTCATGTAAGTCAACATATTTTAAGGCTAATAATATATACTTCATATTTTCACAACTTAGGTCATTTCATTCTCACTTGCCTCACAAAAATCTTTCTCCTCTCCCTTTGTCCTCTCCTAGCCGCAGCACACACAAACACACACACAATCCATACTTTTGATTTCTGTCAAGATTCACACATTCTAAACTTCATTTTATCAAGATCCAAGGTTATTCCAAGAAGGTTTCCATTTGATTTCAAGTGTTTTCAAGAGTTATAAGTTAGGGTTTTGGTTTTTTTTATATTTTGGGTTTATCAAGATCTTCATCTTTCTTTCAAGGTCTTTATTTATACATCTTGTTCTTCATCTTTGTGAGTAAACCCTAACTCTTTTCTTTGATTTCTTTATGTTCTTGCATATATGTTTAAGATCCATACATCCATATGTTTGTGTTTTAATTTTCAAAACTTATAAAGTAAGTTTTTATAAATAATAAAGATGTTGGTATTTTTATGCACTCATATTATAGTCTTGGTGAGATTGAGTGTTCTTGTGTGTTGCAACAAATATGGTGAAGGGATTAGGATAGATTAAAAGTGGATTTTGTTGGATTGGTTTAGTAGTGAATGGGTTTAGGTTAGATTAGGTACTATTGTAAAGTTTGGTTGTGTTTTTGGAGGCGTTTACGAAAATAGTGCTTGCTGGTCTGAATTTGTTTTAAGGTTTTCAGACACTTAAAAATGTTTTTAATAGCCAAGAAGGTAGTTTTTGGATAGCTTAAATAGATAAGTTTTCTTATCTCGAACACAAAAACAGACTTAAAACGGCCGAGTTATGGCGAAATAAAACTTGAAATGTTTTTTTGGCAAAAATAGTTAAAAAGGATGCTGATTGGAATATAAAAATGGATTTTCAAACATTTTTGGGCTTTTTAAAAATGTTGGCGTAAACATGTAATTGAGTTAGTATAATAAACAAGTAACTTTTAAAAGATTTGTAAATGTTTATTTTAAATAAAGTCTACGACTTTAGAAAACGTGTAAATACGAACGGGTCATGCCGAAATTTTTATAAATTATTTATACTTAGACAATACTAGAAAACGCACATTATAAAACTAGATACACGGGAATTTAATAATGTGCCGAACAATATATATATATATATATATATATATATATAATATATATTTTTACTTAGACATTTATATGTATGTAATATTAATATACATACTATTATTATTCGTTTTACGTACGAAAACATTTTAATTACTATACGATCACAAACGTTAATTTTTGGAAATATATTAACAAAAGTACACTAGTATATCCTTATGCATTATCCGCAATTCTACACTACTCCGATATTAAACCAAACCTTCATTTCATAGGTTGTCTTTACGAACCGTCGTTCGTTACCGAGTGATTTTATTTCTAGACTAATCACTACTTCAATTCACCAATCAAGGTGAGTTCATAGCCCCACTTTTACTCGTTTTGAATAATTGTTTTATAACTTGGGGTGAGAAACATTGCTTGTTTTTAAAATTGGACACAAGTACTATACGTGAGAAATTCCCCGTTTACGTGTTGCCTAAGTAGCGATTAGACCACTATTGCCCGAATTATCATGAACTGTTAATCACCTTTAACCGACTGGCTGGTTAAGTGAGCGCGAGTGAATAAATAGATCTATTGGGACTAATTATCCCTATCCAGGTAAGAAGTACTTACTAGTTTGAGTTTGCCAAGAACTAAAGGATATATGTCATGTCGAAACTAGTTAGGTGGTCTTTGGTCGGACACCTAAAGGGAAAGCCTTATATAGCAATGTACATGCTATCTTTCAGTATTAGCTTCGGTTTCATGAGCTTAGTGCAACGTAAATGCCTCTTTATGTGAAGTTGTATCTCCTATAACTGTCGCATACATTTTGATAATCTTGTGGTCCACATTAATTATGTTTGAACTAAACCTATGAATTCACCAACTTTATGTTGACGTTTTAAGCATGTTTTTCTTAGGTGCTTAGCATGGATGTCGTTGCTTAACTTATGTGAAGTCTATTTGCCCGGACCGGTTTACCAGAAATTTATCTATGTCTTTAAATACCGTTGTTGAACTTATTTAAGCTTCCGCATTTTAACTCTTGAATCTTTTAAATTTGATCGATGTAAACTTATTAATATTTTAAATTTATGCAACGGTGTTTATTTTCAAAACGTACCCTTAGAGGTCGTTCTTTATGCTTTGTACTTGAGATATTCAGTGACGTCACGCCCCCGGACGCTTATTCTGACAGGACCCTATTTGGGGGTGTGACAGATTGGTATCCAGAGCCAAGGTTATAGAGAACCAGGTAGTATAACTAGGTCTGGTCTATAACCAGTATGTGATCCTTATGTGATTTTATGTGCTTTACGTAATCTTATGTATATGTAATATGTATACGCAATATATAATTAAATAATAAGCATAACTAATATTACTATAATTATATCATCCATTTACTCTTTCATTCATTTTCCCGCATCATGCACGGTTGATATAAAGGAAATTTATATAAACTTCTGCTTGTGCAGGTTATGGCTATCTCCACTATCTCGATTTCTTTGGATCCTTCCGAGGAGAGTGTTGGAACATCTTCTGGACAAGTTTTTTGTTTTGGCAGGATCCCTACCACTGTGCTAGCCACTACACCTACTAGGGTGAGCAAAAGAAACCGAAAAAACCGAAACCGAACCGAAAACCGAAAAAACCGAACCGAAAAAACCGATCGAAACTAGAAACCGATGGTTCGGTTTTCAATTTTTTAAAAACCGAAAAATTTCGATTCGGTTTTGGTTTTTGTCCAAAAACCGAACCGTAAAAACCGAACCGAACCGAACCAAACCCAATTTATAAATATAAAACCTAATGTAAAAGAAATAAATAAATAATAATCAAAAATTTTTTTTTTTTAAATTTTTATATTAATTTTATGGATGAAATTAAAATATATGTATTAGTTAAATTTTATTATATGTGTTTGTCCGTGTATGGTGTTACTTGACAATAATATCGTTACATATATGACTATGATATAACTATGTGAATATTTCTCATCCACTGTGTTTCTCTCATTTATATATGTATAATTGTATAATTTTGTGTAAACATTATTAGGCTAATATTGACCAAAAAAATTATAAAAATAACCAATTTTCTATGTAAAACAAGTTTATTAATATAAATTAGCCACAACCAAATATAAACGGTTTGAAACCGAAAAAACCAAAAAACCGAACCGTAAAAACCAAAAAACCAAAGAAACCGAACCGCTAAAAACCGAGCGGTTTCGGTTTTTGGTTTTATAAAAACCGAATATTTCAGTTCTGTTTCGGTTTTAGCCAAAAACCGACCCAAAACGAACCGTGCACTGTAGAATGATAGAAAACCCCTTTAGTTATGATTTATTATTGACCACTATTTATAGTGGTAAAACCTTAATACCCTAAACCCACAAACGGGCTTGGGCCTATTTATTCACTAATAATCCCCCGCAGTCCGATCGTGAAATCGCAAAAGTTCTGACTGGCATTATTAAACTAGAAAAGAAAAGAAAAAAAAGACAAAAACATATAAAAAATAATAGCGATAAGACATCCGAAAACAACGTATGTCAACAAACAAACGAGCAAACTTGAAGACCAGAACTGATAAACCTTGATAAAACACTATAACCGACGCACGAACAACCAACATACGATTGTGTTGATTTGTGACCTAGCATAAATCGACCAATACAAATAACATTATGTGGATTTGTGACCTTATCACAAATCAACCAACACCACCAAACTAATAAAAAAACTTAAAAAAACATAATAGCAGCTGCACCCGTCCTTGTTGGATCAGGAACAGATCTCAGATTCTACACAAGTAAAAAAAGAGGCACATCATATTAGAAGGATTGCTGGTGAACGATGACGTCCATGCTTATTCTATATAAGGGATGGTGATGATGATAGATGGCGCTAGGGTTTTTTTATTTAGGGTTTTGACACGGATCCCTCCGAATCAACGACGAGTTGTCGATGACCGAGGACAATTAATTGTGAAGAAGGTTAGTCTTTTTGAGCGGAAGACACGAGATAGGTTTTAAGATCTTAATGACTGCTACAAAGGTAGAAATGATAGAAACCCTATATTTATGATTTATTATCGACCACTATTTATAGTGGAAAAAACCTTAATTACCCGAAACCCACAACGGGCTTGGGCCTATTTATCACTCATATGCATAACCCTACACCTACTTGGACCCCACCTACTACTCATATTGATACCATATTGACACCCATCGAGATACCTACTGTTTCACCTATTGTACCACAATCTCCAGATTACACACGCAAATCACTTAATTACTCACCCGCATCTAATACGGAGCCTGACCCATCTAAGGATCCGTCATCAGATCATATACCACCACTACCAGCTACTTCATCATTCCTATCATTGGCTGATGATTCTTTAGATAGTGATACACCTGATACACCACCATCACCCACTTATAGATACCACCCCGTTTGAGGTTGTAACCACCTAACTAGTCAGATCTACCTGCACCATTTGGTGTCGCCGTAGACGAGTTACCATTCCTTTCACCTACACCTATTCTTCATGTCTAAATCCGTACCGCTACCATCCTAATGGGCTAGTACACATGATGACTGTGAGGAAGAGGGTTGGGCCGCTACCGACTCACCGTCTTGCTGTGAGATAATTTAGGGACCAAAGAGGGGGAATATTTGTGACACAAATACGTCTAATTTTATAGATCATTTATCCCATATAAACACCCATTTTATATAATTAATTGCAGAAGAATTGGTACTTAATCAATCTTATATTTATTATTTGCAGTAAGTATGGATTTAAAATTGTTTTTATTATAGTTACTTTGTGAAGTTTATGTAAAAGGCGTGCATTTTAGAGCATAAACGAAGAATTTAAGAAAGTCTACTGATTCTGACATCCTATACGGCATATAATTTTAGAAGCATACATCGTATCCAAGACTTGACGAACTAAAAGACCATTGCCTGACTTTGAAGAATACGACGTATCCACATCAACGATACGCCGTATATCATACATTGGTCAACAAATAAGAACCAACTAGGTTTACCTTAGTACGTCGTATCCAGCAAAGAAGATACAGCGTATCCGTGCCTACACTTCACAGATAACCACGGTCAACAGTCAAAGATCTTGCATTTAATGCAGTCAACAAACGATAATCATGCATTTAATGCAGTTAATGAACGTGGTTAATAGTCAAGAAATATTGCATTTAATGCAGTCAATAATCATCAATTCTGTCATTAATGCATTTAATGAGCGTGGTCAACAAGTAAAGAATCCTGCAGATAATACGTCGTATTAACCACATTCAATACGGCGTATCGACCCCTTTTTTAGACTCTATAAATACCAATTCTAAACTCAGTTTTAGGTGAGCAAGTGAAGCCTTAAACCACCAAGTTGACTATCAGACGAATAGAAGAGCAAGAAAGGTCAGAAAAGAGCCTCAAGATCATAAGAAAACATTATCATCTTACGCACAACCGAATACGCGTTCGATTGATTTCTTTATGTAATCGTTCATATATCTCAAACCGTGGTATTTTAACAATGACTATCGCTGATACCTTTAGTTTATCAGCCATGTTTTATAAGATTTAATTTGTTAGTTATATCTTGATTGTCTTAATTACTTTAGAAAAAATTGATGGATTATGTTTAACATTTTTAAACTTGTATTACGTACTCCTAAATTGAGATCTATCAATCAACTGGTCTAGTCCTACATAATTAATGCTTGGCAACTTTGTGTTGTTGGTGGGCTAGGCAGAGTCCCAGATAGCTCTCCATATTTGCAATAAGTAGTCAAGTCCCAATGGGATAGGGTTAATCAGTCCCTATTATTAATCCCCTAAGGTAGATTATAATCAAAACAAAAAGATGCATTATCGGGACATTTTAATTGTGACAGGATTATTTCGTAGTCTAGGTCTATGATGAAGTATCGCCTAATTTTCAAAATGAAATGCCAATTCGAGTAAGACTATCATTGCAACTATAAACAAAACCTGCATTTTATCGGATTAACCATTGTTGAAATGATTTTCTTAATATTAGTATTTGACCTGCTTCTCTAATATCTGTTAATCTTCTATGTGAGTTTATTGCTTTACATGTCATACAAACCTTATTTAGATAACCAAAACTCGTGCCAGCCTCTCAGGCTGAAACCCCCCTTATCATTAGCCTAGGTATTGCATAAATTAGATTAATTTAACTAAAATACTGATAAATTAGATATTAACGCTCTCGCTCTTAGTGATCGACACCCTACTTACCAATAAAGCTACATCTTGACCGGGTACACTGCCCGTTAGAGTGTTGTTTTTAGGTATAGTTGTCATACAATAAATAGTAAAACTTGATAACAAAAATAACCCCTACACAATGACACATCAGATTTTTGGCGCCGCTGCCGGGAAGTGAAGTTGTTTAATTCTTATTTATTAGTGTTTTAGTTTAGTTTAAATTGCATATTTGAGTGCATGCTTGTGTGTTTAATTTCCTGCATTGTATATTTTGCATATTGTGTGTTTGTGTGCATTATTATTACTTTAACATTCTAAGTCGAATACTGAATACAGCCTATTCAATTTATTGGATACGGCGTATAATTTTTTTTTAAAACCAGTACAGCGTATTCGACTCTAAACATCAATACGGCGTATTCAGTTTACTAAATACGCGTATTACTCCATTTAACCTTTTTATTCGCAGCAAATTCATTACAGGAAATGGACGACCCTAACATCACGATTGAAGAGTACATCCAGCTTATGGTTGATAAAGCTCGAGGGCATGATCAGACGTTTAATTGGGAAACTGCTATAGTAAGAAATATTGTGATGATCTTGATTCTTTCACAGATTTTGAAATAGATTTCCCAGCTATCGTCTACAATGATGCATCGACATCAAATCAAAATGTTTCTTCCGAACCAACTGTAAGTATTTACAATGCAATTAACCAAAAATATTAGATAGCATAGTATTAATCTTTGATTTCTAGTTAAATTCAGCTGTTAATTCATGTTTATTAAGCTTGTTTTAAGCTAAAAATCATCTGGTAGTTAATACTTGTTTATTAAATTTCACTTTAAAAGTTTTTCTCAAATCTGTCTAGTTTCTTAAGGAGTGTTTGGTTTAAGTGTGTTTGACCTCAAAAAGTCAAAACTAATTGTGCATTTTGCTTGAGTCACTTGTGTTTACCTTTAAGATAATTAGGAAAAGAGTTTTTATAAGTTAGATTTTGAAAATGAAAAAGTTAGAGCTTATATTCCTTGTTTCTGCACCAGGGCACCTTATCTCTTAAATTTTGATTGTGAAATCTTGAACCAAGCCATTTAAGGCTTGGTTATCTCTTGATTTGAGTTTGAACACTCTATTGGAGTGTGTCTAAGTGCAGGTTTTCCCTTAGGAAACCTGCACTCTTGGTTTGCACTTGTGCAAAGTGCACCAGTACTAACAAAAAGTTAGTACTGTCACTTTTAGCTTAGTTCTTAGTTAAGTAAGAATAGGATTTAGGATCTTAGATTCAAGTAGTATATAGTCTAGGTATAGCTTAATATAGAATAAGTCTTAAATTGCATTTTCTAGCTTATTTTCCTAGTTTAATTTAGCTGTCAAAGTCACAAAATCCATAAAAGCCAAAAACAGTAGCAGTTTTAAAATTAGCTTTTAAATTCTTGTTTTTAGCTTATAGGTCTAGATTTTAAGGTTGAAATTGGTTGTTCATTAGTTGTTTGATAAGCTAGCATAAGATAAGATCCTGGATTGCCTTGTTAAGCTTTTTAGCTTAATAAGATTTTGAGCACTTTGGCTTATTTCCTGAGTATGTCACTTTCATCATCACTTTCAGTGGTCTTTTAGTATTTTAAGCTCTATTTTCTTTTCATTTTTAGCTTAAGCATCTTATAAGCTTTTTAGAACACTTTTCCTTTTTAGATTTGAGCTTAAAATGAGCTTGTTACAAGCTTTTAAGTGAAAATAAGCCCAAAAGTCCACTCACTGTAACAGCTTTTAGATAAGCTGTTTTTGAGCTTATTACTTAGTTTTAGGTTAAGTCCCGTTTGTTAAAGTAGCTTATTTTAGTCTCCTTTTTAATTCCTAGTATTTAGTTTTTCAAAAAAGTAAAAAAAAAAGGTGCAAAAAGGGGTTGCCCACACTCGAACCCACGACCTCTCAGTTATAAGCCCAACGTGTTAACCATTTGCTTCAATAGCTCATCCAGTATTACTTCCCCAACATTTAATACTAGTACACGTTTTCATTTACCTTTTTATAAATAAGCCGTAGCTTTATAAGCTCTTTTCTCAGCTTATTTGATAAGCTGAGTTGGATCTTATATTTTTCTAGTAAACTTTGTTGCATTATAGATTTTTCCTGAATTTTTCGTAATTTTTTATCAATTAGTTTATTTTTTATAGTTTTTTGAAAGTTAAAATCTTATAAAATCAATAAAAAAATAGAAAAAAGTTTCAGAAAAATACAAAAAAATAGTTTTTAGTTTTATAAAAAATAGCTTTAGGTTTACATCCAGTAAAATCATTTTTACACTTTTTAGATCTTAAATTTCATTTTTGAGCTTTTATTTTAAACTTTAAAAATAGGATTTTAATAATAAAAATAGTTAAAAATAGTTTTCTTTGCTTTTATAATATTTTAGACTTTTCTAAGCTTAAAAATCATTTTTCCAAATTTTTAGTATTTAATTTGCTATTTTCTAGGATTTAATTAGATTAAAATAGTTTTTAATTCATATTAAATTCAAAAATGATAAAAAAATGTTTTTCTTTTTCCTAAAATTTTCTTTTGTCCTATCTTAGGTTTAGAATTTTAGTTTACATTTTTAGGGGTTAAAAGTTGCTTATGTCACGTTTTAGTGTTCTCACGTATTAGTTTAATTGTTTAATTGTTTTTAATTGTCCATTTTAATTGTTGCTTTAGATTATCAAATCATCCATTTGCTTATTCAAATCATAATCCAAGCTTAAACAAGGTTTCAATTTCACTAGTCGTTGGGGAAACGACCCGGGTGATCATATTTGCCCGGTTTAATATACGTATTATATATTATATTATATATATTTTTAAGAGTGAATTTTACCAAGGGTAACTTGGTAATTTTCTTAATTGCTCTTAGGTTTATATTATATTGTGATATATTTTAGGTATATAAAACTTTCATACCAATGCATGTCTCAGTTTCCTTGCTGGATGACGACTTTCGGTGAAAGTTAGAAGCTCCCTACCCTATATCATTCTTCATCCTAACCGCTGGTTAAACACGAATAGGGATATGATCGGATTGTATATGTCTATTCCGTCGTTACAGTCGTGTATGTACAATACAGCTGCCTTGTTAGTGTGATATTTATGGTGAAAGACTGTAGAATGATCAACCCTAAGCCTTCTTAACCCAATTTATCTTTTGACTTGTTTCTCCTTACCTTTAGCGGTGGAGATGTGTATCATTGTCAAGCCTATGATAGAAAACTAATCACGACCAAGCAATTGAGCGTACCAATTATATGTTGCACCCTAGATTAGTTGAGTGATCTGAGTGTGTTCATTTCCATATTTCGTGAGGAGCTTGGTTATGTACAGGTGATTAGGAAAAAACAATGCTTAAACGGAAAATCCTCAACTTCGGTTGGGACACATTTTCATAAACCAAAACTTTTCTAAAGTCTACTTGAGGACAAGTAGGATTCAAGTGGGGAATATTTGATGACATCAAATAACGTCACTTTATTATATCATTTATCCTATCTGTTTTGCCTACTTTTATATAATTATTGCATTATTTCGAACTTAATTGCTTTAAAGTTTATAAATGCAGTAATTTAGGAGTATTTTGTGAAGACAAGCTAAAAGGGACATAATTTGGAGCTAAAACAAAGATATTTGAAGAATACTGATTTCTGACTATATACGCCGTATCCAACAAAAGAGATACGGTGTATCAGAGCCAAGACTTCACATGAAAACACGTTTGATCAATTCCTAATACGGCGTTTTGTTTCCATACGCCGTATCCATGAAGAAAACTATTCAAAGATACAGTAAATAAAGTAAATTGGGAAAGATACCATTGATTGATTGAGAACGTAGCACCCACTCCAAGAAATCCAGCCCTATACGCCATATTGACCTTGCCAGATACGGCATATCGAGTCTTTTTCAAACATTATAAATAGAAGACACAAAAACGAGTTTTTAGTGTGCAATATCATATTCTTCATACCATACTCATCAAAGACGAATTTTAGAAGAAAAGATTAGCCACCAAGGTCAAGCATTGATCACGAATCCATAGAAGACATAGTGTAATTTTTACTCTCTTAATCGTTTGATTTTCATTGTTTGATTACGCTTGTATAATTACAATGGTTGTAGGCTAATACCCTCGGGTATTAGCCATCTTAATGAAAGTTCAATGTTTGGTTTGTTTTTAAAATCGATTTCTTAATTTATCGGTTATTGTTTAATTATGTTTATCACCTCATACTTGTTTATGTGTTTGAAAAGGCGACCTATCATCAATTGGGTATAGTGATACCAAAAAAGTAATCTAGATACCAGGATAGCTCTCCATATCGTGTTTTATATTACTGGACCAATAGGATCACAAATAATGTTTTGTCTTTGTCTTTGAATTATGAGCTTAGTTGGACCGGTAGGTGACCTGTTTATGTTTCAGCAATCATGCTCTTAATTAACTGATAAAGATTTGAATTGTGGACTACCAGTATATAAAAAACCGTCAAACAATAAGTGGGTAAAGTCCCGTTAGGCTAGGGTTTTAACAGGATCACCACTGCTTCGATTCCCTAAGATAGATTATAATTAAACTAAAGGATGCTTTATGCGGATGCGTTAATTGTGACATGATTAATCATGTCTAGGTCTTAGGATGATGTCCCGCCTAAGTCTTAAGAATGATATGCCGCTTCTAGATAAGTTAATCATTGCACTAAAACAAACAAACCAACATTGAACTGGATTTAATATGGCTAATATAGTTTTCTATCATTTGGCTTGTACTGCTTTTCTATCTTCTGATTTTCTTCTTTTGTGTTTATTGTGTATTGAATTGATATTTGTCACCACCAAACATGTGTGAGTCTCTCAGGCTGAAAACCTCCTATATCATTAGACAACGTATATAGCATATGTTTAACCAGTAAATAGACTAATTAGAACTAATTAAAATACTAATAACATATAGGATTAATGTTTCACTCTTAGTGTTCGACACCTTACTTACTGCGAAACTCTATCTTGACCGGGTACACTGCCCATTAAAGTGTTGTTTTAGGTTTGTCGACTAAATATAAATGTAAAAGTTGATAATCAAATAATTGACCCTACATGACAGCACATTAATCATTCCGGATGTGCATCGATTACCAGGAATTAAATAAGTTAACGTTGAAGAACCGTTATCCGCTTCCAATAATTGATGATTTATTCGATTAACTTTAAGGGTCGAGTGTCTACTCGAAGATCGCCCTGAGATCGGGTTATCATCAGCTAAGAGTTCTTGAAGAAGACATCCCGATGACAGCATTAAAAACTTGATATGGTCATTATGAATTTCAAGTTATGCCGTTTGGTTTGACTAACGCACCGGATGTATTTACGGATCTCATGAATTGGGTGTGCAATCCATATCAGGGTAAATTTGATATTGTTTTCATTGACGATATTCTAATCTACTCAAAGAGGAACCAAGAACATAAAGAGCGTCTTAAGTTAATCTTAGAGTTACTTAAAAAGGAGGAGTTGTATGCTAAATTTTCTAAGTGTGAATTTTGGATTCCTAAGGTACAGCTCCTCGGTCACGTGATTTACAGTAAGGGAATTCATATGGATCCCGCTAAGATTGAGTCTATTAAAGATTGGGCATCTCCTAAGACTACAACGAAGATTCGTCAATTTTTAGGTCTTGCCGGTTACTATCGAAGATTCATTGAAGGATTCTCAAAGATCACCAAATCAATGACCAAGCTGACCCAGAAGAAGGTTAAGTTCGATTGGGGTGACAAACAAGAAGCCGATTTCCAATTATTGAAGGAGAAGTTATGCAGTGCATCTATCTTGGCTTTACGTGAAGGAGCTGAGAACTTTATTATTTATTGTAATGCTTCACATAAAGGATTAGGTGTTGTGTTAATGTAAAATGAGAAGGTGGTTGCTTATGCATCACGATAATTGAAAATTCATGAGGAGAATTATACAACTCATGACTTGGAGTTAGGAGCAGTAGTGTTCGTTGTATAGATTTAGAGCACTATCTGTATGAAAAAAAGTGTACCGTGTTCACTGATCACAAAATTTTTCAACATATCCTTGATCAGAAGGAGTTGAACATAAGGCAACGCCGTTGGTTAGAGTTGCTTAGTGATTACGATTGTGAGATTCGTTATCACCCAGGTAAAGCAAATGTAGTGGCTGACGCTTTAAGCAGAAAAGAACAAATTAAACCACTACGGGTTCGAGCCTTAGTTATGACTATTGGTTTGGATCTTCTCGAGCAAATTTTGGAAGATCAGACTGAGGCAAGAAAACCAGAAAACCTCAAGACTGAAGATGTGGGAGGTATGCTGGTAGAAACTACAAGGGAATAAAAAAATCCCAGAAAAGAAAAGTTGAAACCGCTTGCTGACGAAACATTGTGTTTGAATAACAAGAGTTAGTTGTTGTTCTATGGTGATCTAAGGGCCTTGATTATGCATGAGTCCCACAAGTTAAAATATTTTGTTCATCTGGGTTCTGATAAGATGTACCAAGACATGAGGAAATTATATTGGTGCCCCAACATGAATGTTGATATTGCCACTTATGTTAGCAAGTGTTTGACATGCCTAAAGGTCAAAGCTGAACACCAAAAACCATCGGGCTTGTTGGTGCAACCTGGGATGCCTTAGTGGAAGTGGGACAATATCACCATGGATTTTATCACCAAGCTCCTAAGGACGTCAAGTGGTTATTATACCATTTGGGTAATTGTAGACCGACTTACCAAGTCTGCACACTTTTTGCCGATGAGGGAAAATGACCCAATGGAGAAATTGACAAGGTTTTACATGAAAGAAGTAGTCACGAGACATGAAATAACAGTCTCAATCATTTGTGACCGTGACAATAGATTTATGTCAAATTTTTGGAAGTCATTTCATAAGGCTTTGGGTACTCGGATGGATATGAGTACTGCCTACCATCTGTAAACCGATAGACAAAGCGAAAGAACCATTCAGATACTAGAAGATATTTTACGCGCTTGCGTGATAGAGTTTGGGAATAGTTGGGATAGACACTTACCGCTGATTGAGTTCTCATACAACAATAGTTATCATACGAGTATTAATGCTGAACCATTTGAGGCACTTTATGGTCGTAAGTGTCATTCACCTGTTTGCTGGGCCGAGGTCGGAGATACTAAGCTTACCGGTCAAGAAATCATTTATGAGACAACTGAGAAAATCATTCAAATCAAACAAAGGATTCAAGCCGCTCGTGATTGCCAGAAGAGTTATGCTGATGTGAGGCGTAAGCCTTTAGAATTTTAAGAAGGTGACAGAGTCATGTTAAAAGTTTCGCCTTGGAAAGGGGTTATCTGTTTTGGCGAATGAGGGAAGTTGAACCCGAGGTATATTAGACCCTTCAAGGTGTTAGCCAAAGTAGGAACCGTTGCTTACAGACTAGAACTTCCTCAACAACTAAGCAGGGTTCATAGCATGTTTCATGTATCCAATTATCTGACGAGCTGTTGGCAATTCCGTTAGATGAAATACATAATGATGATAAGCTTCACTTCGTTGAAGAACCAGTATAGATTATGGATCGTAAAGTCAAGCGGTTAAAGCAAAGCCATATTCTGATCATCAAGGTTTAATGGAACTCGAGGAGAGATCCTGAGTTCCCATGGGAACATGAAGATCAATTCCGAAAGAAGTATCCGCATCTCTTCATAAAAATGGCACCCTCGACAAGTGCCGCGTCTTGAGCCTTGAGGACAAGGCTCCTTTAACGGGGGAAGACTGTAACAATTTGTTATTTTAGGTCAATTTACGACTCAATCCTTGCCATTATTTATTTTTAGGGTTTTACGCGTTTGCTTTTAATTTTCATCATTTAGTTAAATTGCGTAAACTAAAAATCAACATTCAACGTTAATGGACACCAAACAAGTAAAAGTTTATGTTAAGCAAGTGTTATGTAAGTATTACAAGGATAATTTATAACTTTTCATATTTTATTTTTATTGGTTACGTAAAACGTTTACGTTTCGCAATAAAAATACATTTAAGCATACACGAAAGCACCAATATCCATTTATACTCAAACAAATACCCACTTTTATACCCAATACACAAAAATTAATAATTTATACACCTTATAAACCATAGGGCCGAATACTATGCATAACATACAAACCAAATTCAAATTTCACTTCCAAAATAATGCACATGTCTAAACTCTCCTCATAGGGAGGAGGAGAGCACCTTACACACTTGTACTTATACCACCTCTTTTCATGGTTTTGCTTGTAGATTTGAGAAATACGTCTAGTATATAAGAGTGTACCATGCAAGACTTAACACACTTTCCATTTTCATTAGCAAGTAAACTTTCAATTCTCTCTTGTTTTCTATACTCTACCCCACGGCTCAAAATAATATTTTAGGGTTTCCATTGATCTTTAGCAAGGTATTAAGCATATAAGTGTTCTTAGGTATAATATCTAAGGTATATCAAGGTGGTTTGGAAGCTTGGGTGTTGATTATACAAGGGTTTATATCAAGAAGAAATTAGGGAATTTATGGATAAATACTTGTAGTTGATTTGGGTATCATCCTCATACATCTTCATTGAGGTCTAAAAATAAACCCTAATCTTTCTAATTATTCAATTTCATATTTTATATCATGTTATATTTGTTAATCACCACCTAGGGTTTATTTTATGAGTTTATAAAATATTATGAGCATGAACATAATTAGTACATATATGTAACTATGTTGAAATGATGTTTAATATGCAAGAACATGCTTTATATAACTGTTGGTTAATTTATAGATTTAGTTTATAATTTTATTTGTTGAAAGTTTAATTACAAAGTTTATATACAAATTATTATGAGGACATTGTACTTGGACAAGAATGATCATAATCTTGGGGGTCCAAAATATGTAAAACTTGTGGTATTAATTAATGTAGAGGACTTGTACAAATTTAATCAAGAAATAACTTATAAAAACTAGTTTATGAAACTTATATATAAATAGACTGTTTAATTATTCTGTTAACATTCAAAATTTTATAAATTTTGAAAGCATTTTATTAAAATAGTACATTTCATAAGGAATCTAAGCATATAAGGAACTCAAAAAACGAAGATATAACAAAGAAGTTATGATATTTACAAGATCACGATAATTAAATATATAAAAGTGTTTTTATAAAAGTAGTTTTATAAAAACTGGCACTGTTTCAGATCTGATAAAAATATATGGATATTTTATGATGATAGTAATTGTTATGAGGATTCCAAGCATATAAGAAACTCAAAAAACGAAGCTTTAACGAAGGAGATACGGTTTTTGTAAGATTAAAGTTATAAAAATGATTTATAAACTGTTTTTATAAAATCTGTGAGTATTTTATTTGCATACTTTATCTCGTCACGATTCCATACATATAAAGAACAAGCGAAACGGAGTTAAAATGAGTGAGTTATGAGTTCTTAAAGATTTCGGATAAATAGAAATTATAAAACTAATTAATTTTTATAAATAATTTTCTATGATTTTTATAAAAATGTAACAATCTGTTAGAAATGTAAAAAGTGATTTATGAGTGTTTTCGGGTCTGTTTGGGCTATAAAAACCATAAGAAATAATGTCATATTACTTACATAATAATTATATACGTTTTTAACTTTATAAATATTTTATAAAACAATTAAACTAATTATATAATATTATTATATAATCAATAAAAATATTAAATTGTATATTATTAATGAATAATCAATTGTTGGACAAAGATAATATTTTATTTTACGGATACAAATACGTAGACATTTATTTAGCAAATACGATTTAAATATTGTTTCGACTTTTTAAACTAAACAAAAGCTATTAGGTGGTGGTGTAACTCTATAACTTGTAATGTTGTATTTATATTAAATACATTATACTCATACGGCCTATAATTAATTAGGTTACATTTGGATTTCGAGAGATATTTCACATATTTGATTTATATAATCAATTCATTCACTAGAGGTGAGTTCATAGTCCCATTTTTATACGATTCCAATTATTTACAATTCTCGGGGTGAGTAACATGCATTGTTTTACATATGGACGCAAGTACACTTTAAATGAATTACGAGTTTGCCTAAGTAGCTATAACCCACTATGCCCATAATTCATGAACTCTTAATTACTGGTAGTAAGTGCGAATGTTATGAATAGATATATTTGGGATTGACATCCATGTTCGTATGAGTAGCGCTCACTAGTTTTGGCGGTACCGAACTAACGGACGTATACCATGTCGGATTTGGATGTTGCGGGTTGAACATCTACACGGGCACATGGTATGTGCTTAAATACACATACCTTTTACCAAATAAAACAACCCTAAATGACCTAAAACAGATAAAAAAAGTACAGTGTTTATGTTTGTTTTTGGTTATTGTGTCTTGCAGGTACCAGATATTTAACAAATGGACAAAAACAAGTCAAAACAGACAAAACCGAGCACGAGAATGGAAAGAGCGTGAGAAAACGAAGCCAAAGGCGTATACATCCTTATTGGGCCAACCTGCACTCATTTTAATGGGTCGAGTCAGTCCATTAACATTGTATCTATAAACCCTTTAAGCCTTAAAACCTTTAATCCATAAATCCTAAATCATGGCCTAAGAAATATAACAAAGGCCCAACCCTTTATAACCTGACCCAATCTAAGTCAAACCTTAAATGAATGGTCAAAGCTATAACTAAACGAGTCAAAAAGGGGAAATTACTGTTTATCTCTTACATTTTTCCCTCTACCATTCTCACACAGAGCAACATATAAACGCTCAGGGTAAAATCAATTCCCCATAAACCTCGCGCCTCAAGTGCTCCTAGAAGCTGAAACCTGACACGTCTAATACTCCTATGTCCACATTGGCGATCCTAAGGCATATGATTGGTTTATTTAGCGTGTACGTGGTCTAAGGGATGGATTTGATTTTGTTATAGATTAAGGGTCAGGATTACAAGATTGGCGAGCGTCTCATGATCTAGAACCATCTTCTTCTCACTATAAATAGGAGATGAGAATCACACAGGAGGATATATAGGAGTAGGATTAGATTAGGAGTAGTATAGTCTTATTTTTAGCTCATTCACTACTTATTTTAATGCTTAATGTAATTATCTTCCAAGTTTAATGTAATCTTTAAAGTTTTAATGAAATTCATGTTTCTAGAATTATGTCTTTTAAATTCTGTTTTACTTAAATACATTTTTACTTAATCATGTTTTAAGAAGTTAATAAGCTCTTGTAAGCTAGTGTTACTCAGTTAAGTTTTCTCATAAGCTTAACTATGTTTTTTGTTCATTAATTCACTCATTTACCTTTGCTTATTGTGGATTGCTTAATGAGGGATGATAAGCCAAAAAGGGACGGGCTTATTGGACTTTTACTAGCTTATTTTCATAAGCTAGAGCTTGTAGAAAAGCTCTCTATGAGCATTTAAGCCCTTGTTTAGAGAAAAGGGCAAAGGTATGTTCATTGTTCACTTTTTAGCTTAAATTCTATTTTGCTTATTATCTTGCTTATTTGTGCTTATTCTTCTTTAAAATTGCTTATTCTGTCTTAATGTTACTTATTTGATCTAGTTTATAGCATTTCATTATCTGTTTCTAGCTTAAAAGTAGTTTTATATTTTTAAAGGGGTGTTTGGGTCAAGCAGCATTAACTTAGGTTAATGCTGTTTGAGCTGACTTTGGTTCTCTTTCAAACGTTGATTAACTTTTAATAAGCCTTAGATTTAGTTTTTAATCAGTATTGTCAAGTTTCATAGATTATTTTATCAAAATATCAAATATGTGAAGTTTTAGTTTTCTTAATCTGGTTATAATGCATTAAAAGGTGTTTTGTTTATGCTCAATTATGTATTCAAATGCATTAGAATGAATTTGAATTGAGTTTCAGGTTTTAGTCTAAATTTTATGCCTTAAAACGCTTCTTTAGGTCACTAGATCATAGCTATAGGTTATTTAGCCAGCTTTGATTTTCAAATTTGAAGTTAGATTTAAGATGTTTAGGGCTTGATTTTGATTGATATAAGTTTAATAGCTTATAAGCTTTATATGTTTTAGGATTTTAAGGATTTATAGCATCATTTACTAGCTTTAAATTAAGGCTGCAAGTTGTGCTTTTACTTGAAAAATCCAAAAACAAGTAGTATAGCTGCCATTTGCAACTTGCTTTTCTAGCTTATTGCTTAGGCTTATTTGCTTATGTCTAGCTTAATTTTGTCCTTTGGATATAGGTGTTTCTAGTTTTTAGCTTTTTATTTAGCCTATTGAGTCCTAGGTTTTAGCTTTAAATCTGTCATTTCATATCAAAAAGCCAAAAATAAGTTTCATAAGTTCCCTCTTTCATTTTTAAGTTTTATAGCTTAAATTCTTATCCATTATTCTAAATTTCAGCTTATTTGATATGTTAGGTTATAGGACTTTATCTGTTTTTGATTTTTAGCCTTTCAAAAGCCTTTTTGATTATTGAAATTCAAGTTTGAATATAGCTGTTTAAAGCCAAAAAGCCAAAAACAGTCAGTGTAGTCTGCCATTTTCTTTTATCCTTTTCAAGCTTATTTGTCTAGCTTTTGATTTGAGTTTCAGCTTATTTGTGCTTTTTAAGTTTTAGTCTTAATCAGTTTTAAGTCCTTTAGCTTTTTCCTTTAGCTTATTGTGCCTTTTTCTTAGATTAAAATTTAGGGGAAATTCCCTAAAAGGTCCGAGTGCATGGGTGCTAGTCACCTTCTCCCCCAAAAAACATTTTAAGCCAAAAGGGTCCAGGGCGACTGTGCATTGGGGTAACCTCACCATAACACGCCATGTGTCCGTATTTGTAATGTATAAATATTTTAAGCAACTGGTACTATTAGGGCGACTGGTTTTTTGGTCATTTTACATTTGTAAAAGGACTGACAAAAAGTACATCCGTCATAGGGCGACATGTACTTAAGGGCAACCAAACTAGGGCAACTATTACTTATATATTTTTTACATTTATACAAATAAAAATATTACTTACACCAAAAAATTATACTAATAACTACAATATACTCCCCCACTTTATTTCCCACCTTCTCTCCCACGCAGAAACCTCTCCATCTACCCGCCCCTTGTTTTCCCCCGTTTTGATTAAAATCCCTATTTTCTTTAAAACGACATTTGCATTTCCTTGTAATCACATTATCTGAAACTAATCAAACACATATCAGTCATTTGTTGGAGCAGATGTCGTGCTTGCCGGTAAGTTTCAAATATATTGATTATATTTATAGTTTACAAAATCTTGTTTGTGTTTTCACTTGTTTCTTATTGTTAGTAATTTAAGTTATATTTTCAACCCAAGTTATAATGGTTTGTTTGATGAATGGTTAATGAGCGGATATGATGTTCAAAAGAATAAGTTAGTAATTTTTTAATTGTATTTGGACACCAGTTTAAGTGTAGTCTGTTCACTCTTGTTTTTTAGTTATAAACTTAAATTATGAGTATTTTTGTTTACTATGTTCAGAACCTCGGTTATTGAACCTAATTATTGTTTATATTATTCCAGGATTATGTGTGACAACCGTGGTTTGAGCGGGTTAGCTTATACCTTTAGATGTTAGTTTAATGGTTAGATGTGAAGCGTCGTATTTTGTTTCAGAGTACATGTTTTGGACCATGGTTGGATTTAATGTTGTTTGACTATGAACCACTACTAATAGATTATATGCTACGAAGACAGCATAAAGTTAATGATCAGCATCATGATATGCCCTTGATTTATTATATGGAAGGTCATAAACTACATTTTGGTCATCGAGAGTTTTTCCCTTTCACGGTTTTCGTTTTGGAACTGTAAGCTTTTAACTTACATGTTCTGGTGAGCTAAAGTTCTATGCATAGGGTTTTCCCTATAGATAGGTGTTAGTATAACAAACTTAGATTTTATTGGTGTTATTGAGGACGAGGAGATTTTTGGCAAGCTATCTGATGATAATGCAATACGTCTTTGCCTTTTGTTAGCTCTGAAGGTAATATTTATGGGACATTTGTTGACATTCAATGTGGATGATACCTTGTTCAATTTGGTTGAAAATATTGAAGCCTGTAATTCATTTCCTTGGGGTGAGCATTTGTGGTGTCATTTATACGATGAAATTAAGAATTTAAAAGAAAGGCATGGTGGCGAGCACTATTACGGGTTGTTTAAAGATCGCAACTATGCTCCCACATATACGTTGTCTGGCTTTGTGTTTGCTTTTCAGGTTAGAAATTTATTTTAAATTGATTCAATTTAATTTATGTTGACTTACATTTGATATTATATTTAGATTTGGATTCTAGAGACATTTGAAAGATGTGAAAGTTGGTGGATTAAAGACCCAAAAGTAATACCGGAGCAATGGTTGGTCGAGCTGTGTATTACAAGATCATATCTATCCTTTACTTTTTTGCAAGGTTAATGCTAACTTTCAAAATTTTATTATTAGTAGTTTATTACATATTTGTTTATTACAACTCACCAATTATCATCTATATATTCTTTAAGAATCTAGTCAACGTCAATCTACGACCACTAAGCTGGTTGTACAATCTTCATGGTGGATAGATAATAACTTATATTTTTAAGAATTCGTTCCCAGGGCTCCTCCTATCAAAGAACATCGTGGTCTTTTTGAAACATATCTTTCAAAGTTAGAGAAAGCACGTAAACGTGGGAAAACAGGTTTCATGGGGGCTGGGGGGGGGGGTGCTGGGGGTTCACGATTGGAGGAACAACTGATAATAGTGTCAGGAAAAAATGGCTTAACGATCTTGTGATTATGGAGTTAAATTTTCGTCTTTTCAAATTGGAAACTATTATTCAGGTTATGTTTTATTCCGAGTATATATAATATAATACTTTTGCATTTATTTGTATTTTTTTATTTGAGTATAGATATCAATTTTCAGGTCCTTTCACATGAAAGAAGTGACAGACAGGCTAAGCTGAAGTTTACTGATGAATTCTCAAGTATGACATCTGACTTATGCGATTCACTCAATAGCATGTTTGCTGATTTGATCGAGCCGGCTGATCCCGATGAAGATATTGGTCAGGTAATGTTGTTAAATGTCAATATCAAGTTATTGTTTAGGATCACTTACCTTGACTTATTATATTTCTGCATTATAGGATTATCTTCGAGAAGAGGAATTGAGATTGTGTTTGGAAGGTGAAGAAAAAATGCGTTGTGAACATCAAAAATTAATTATCGAGGAGAATAGGATTAGGCTGGATGAGTCAAAGAGTTGAGTTGGAAAGAGAACTATGTTGTAGTTCGAGCAACAAATAAAAAATAAAAAAGGAGTTTATGAATTCAAATCATTGTAAAAATTTATTGTCTAAGTTAGCACCTGCGAAGAGGATTCAGCTTTGTTCATCTTCAGAAAAGATACAGCCCAAAGTTAGTTGGGTTAAGATCAAAAAATACCGTCAACAAGTTTATGATCCATGCACCGCCGAGTTTCTAAAAACTGTTAAACCATGGGTTGAGGTATCAAACGTTTGCTACTAATATACAAATCAATATTAGATGTTACAATGTGATTTAACTAACAAACTTAATATGTATTTGTAGGATACTTCGCGAGTATTAAGTCTATGTACACAGTTTGGTTGAGTGATGATATTGAACGTACATCATGTATGTTAGTTAATCAATCACAACTAGCATAAAATCCAAGAACTAACTGAGTACAAGAGTTATATGCATGTTATTACAATTTTGTAACCAGTTTTAGATCAAGTAGGGTTGGTAGTAACTTAACCTCCATTAATAGCATTGGTTTTTGTTCTTTAAATAGTTTGACCCAAAGAAATGACCTACCTAAAAGCTTTCTCCACTACTAATCACATTAAATTCGGTTGTCCTTTACATCTAGTAAGACAAGATCCTACTATTCACGTCTTGTACTTTTAAGTTTTGCATTTTTTGTGTTTGATTATTTTTTCCCTTCCTATATATTTGCTCATCACCCTACCCTTTTCCATACCACATTCTAGTTCGATAGATTTTATTAACTTAAACTTTCTTCCACTACAATGTCTCTCCTATCTCAACTAGCATTCGATGCAAACTCGAACCAACTCATAGACATTGTGACTTTGTTGTTTCATAATGACAATTAAAGGGACTTTTAGTTGGTTAGGGATACATATGTATCTTGCCAACACTTGATGGTTCGATGCGAGGAGAGGCATGAGCAAATACTTGAGTTGCAAAATTTGGTTGGGTCCACTGTTGTTGCAGAATGTGTAAGGTTGCTTCAGAAGTTTCAGCAAGATGACTTGGAGTCATCTAGGGGCATGATGAGGCTTATCTGTGAGACACAGCTTAAGGTCCTTAAGAAGCTCTCTTTCATTGCTCTGTTGCACAGACAGTGATTCAGTCATGTTCTATTTTGTGCTCCCTCTTCTATCAACGTTTGCTTTTGTGTTTTAGTTTTTAAGGTGTGGTAGTTGTCTGTTTAGTTTCTTTTATCATGGGAATCATCCTGTAGATGTCATGTTATGGTGGTGTTATCTTTTGTTAAGTATGAAGGCATGTGTGTTCCATCAGGCTATTAGTTAATGAAGTTATCCTTGTCTATGCATATTGTTATTCGTTTGTGTTAAAACTATTATTGAAAACATACATATAAAACACAATCAAGTTGTATCATATCAATTAAAAACAAACATTAAAGTATATGAAACAACATCTAAGTATCTGAGATCTTAAAAATAAAAAATTAATTTTCAAAATTTAATTCACATGTTAATTTTTCTAAATTGTTCTTAATTTTTCATCAGGTCCAGCTTCCCGTTGTGCTAGAACGTGCAAATATTTTTCAAAAGAATGGAATTGATCCAAGCAAGTATACCATTACGTTTAGGCTAGCCGACAATGTTCCCAAGCAGGGGGGCGTATTTGGTGATTGTGGTGTGTGGGTTTGTATACTTTTATATAGGTTGGTGCATGGGTTGTCGTTGGATGTAGATGATCCTATTGACGTTGCCTTGGCGAGAGAAGATGGTTTGATTTTTTTTAAACACAAATGTTAAATATAATTTGGCATCACAACATTTTTTTTCATTGCCCTTTTTCTTACTTTAAAACTTGTACCAAATTTGTTTCAAGATTGTGTTCTACTTTAAACCTTGATTCTACTCAAATTTATTTATTAACTTACAAAATGATAAATCAAGAAACACTGAATATTAATATTTAAATAAGTATATAGTCATTGAACAAGTAATAAACGTTAATATAAGAACGATAATAGACAGAAACAATAGTATCATCATCATCACTGAATTCCCTTTTCTTGTCTAAAGTCTTTTAACGCTGCTAAGGAACTCTTCTTTTTCACCCGGCCTTTTGAGTACATCGTCAATCTTGACGAGAAGGTCCCTAACAAACGCTATATCTTTGTCTTGCAATTCTAAGAAGAATAAAACAGTCGCAATCTTGTTATCCTTCAAATTTGCCTTTGCATCATCTATGAGGGTCTGCCTCGTATTAATACTGGCTTGTAGTTCTCGAACAGCCACCATCAATTGCCTCCCTATTGAAAGGTCGGTTTGTATATCTCTGTGGATTGCCACATTCAACATATCCCACAAATCTCTAGAGTTAGATGCCGCACGTAGTTCGTCAAGTGGTGATTGATTCATCTTTACGTGTATGTTTGTTTCAACAAGATGAGAAAGATGTAAAGTTTGGCTTGTGTATGATTTGTTTATATACTGGTTTTTTTAAACGTTGTGATTCTTTAATTCATTTAAATCACGTGTCTTTGTAAGTTGCAATATTTCCAAACGGTTGTGATGATTCCCGTATAGTCTGGACCCTTTATAAAGCCCTAAAACTTACCCAAAGCCCATAACATTAACAAATTATCAATTATATAATTAGAATGCCCCTAGGATTAAACTTACTTTACATTGTTAAAAGTATATTAAAAGTACATAAAGAAAAGTCTCACAATCTTACACAAGTACATGCAAATCTATGGCTACATCTAAATCTTCACTCTCTTCAAAGTTTTCTCAGAAACCTTCTACTTCTTCCATGGATAATAGCAAAAGGTATGTAACTAGTTTCATTTTTAGTTTGTTTACATTGTTGTTCATGTTTTTCAGATTT
>BQNB010026870.1:0-58175 GCA_026074375.1 Tanacetum coccineum | reverse complement strand
TTCTCATTAATAGTTTATTTTTAATCATTTTCCTTAGTTTAAAACTTTAAAAAATCATAAAAAATTCAAAAATAATCAAAAAAAATAATTTTCTATTTTCTAAAATTTTCTTTTATCATTTTGCATCTAGGAAAAATAAAATTTCATTTGTAGGGTCATTAATTTGAAAATTCACTTTTTAATGAACGGGTTTTTAAATCCGTTCTCATTTCTTTCGTTTTTAGCTTAAATTGCTCTTGTTTTAGGATTTCTTTAATTTTTCTCTTTTAAATAGTTAATTAGGATAGAAAAAGTAGAAAAATAATTTTAGGATTTAATTTTTGATAATTTAGGATTTTAATTGTCGTGTTTGTTTAATTCCCGTTTACGTTTTGCGTAGTTTTTTTTAATTGTGCCTTTATTTGCTCACTATTAGGATTTTAGAAATCAAAAATCTTCGAACCTATTCAAATCGTTGTCCAAGTGAAAACGAGGATTCAATTTCACAAATCGTTGGGACTTAACGACCCGGTAATCACTTCCGGTAAAAACGTGTATTATATATTTGAGTGTGAATTTTCCTCAAGTGCAACTTGGGAATTTTCTCTATACTTTTATATATTATATTATACGTATATATAATTGCTACAATCATCATGACTTAAGGAGTGCGCTTCTAAGTTTATTCATAAGTTTCTTAATATCTTCATCTGGTCCAAATACTTAATTTTGTCTCGTGCAACATTGACGAAGGTTCTCAAGTATAAAGAAAATACCGTACTTAAGATGAATTATTATTAATCGTTTTTATTTATAAGTAAATTTTATGGCCTATAAATATTAATTCTGAATTTTAGAGTGAAAAAAATATATTATAAACTTTTTGTTTACCAATTTTTTTAGGATATTGTATACAAAACAAAAGTTTATAAAGAAAAAAATAAATAAATTGTATTTAGTTTTTCTCTTTCATCTTATCAAAAATAGATTAAAATCACTCAAAGCAAAAGAGGGATATCAACTGATCAAATAACCCGCGAACCAATCTAGGCGACGGTTGCTTCCCACCGAAAAGATGAGTATTGGAGGCAACAGTTATTTTGGAGGTAATAGTTATGAGTTTGGTTTGACAAAACTTCAACTTTGTTATGTAAATTCATTCTCACACCACAAGAGCTTGAGATTATTCGTCAAACTCCAAACCTTAGTTAAGGTACAAGTTGTATCTAACATTTAGGTTTATTATCCTTTACTTATTTCGATTATATGTCTACATTAAAAATCAATAAGCACACAATTAAGCGTTGCCAAACACACATAGGTTCTGATTTGTATGTGTTTTTTTGTTGATGGTAGTCGAGCTTTCTTTTTGTTTTATTTTTTTTTTTTTTTTTTTTTTTTTTTTTTTTCTTTTTTTTTTTTTTTTTTTTTTTTTATTTTTTTTTTTCATTACCTTCTCACCACTTCGCCCTGCCGTAATTGATGAATTATTGGATTTATATGTGAGATTTGTGAGTTTAGATGTCTAAAAAACCAACAATGAGTTTGGACAATGATGAATGTTATATGAAATTTTATTGGATATGGTTGATTAAAAAAACTGATGTGTTTACTTGGTGTTTTGGATTAGCTTATATTATTGGCTAATTGCATTTTAGGAAAGTTTATAAGCTCATTGCTAACGGCTAATAAGCTTATAATGGATTCTTAAGGTCCTTAACCACCTTTTTACAAGTATTTGGCTCATGATGCTGATAAGATAATAATACAATAGGTTGTTTTGAAAATAAGTATCGATAAAGAATAAATGGTCTGCATGATTGTTGCTTGATATTATGTCGTATATTAATTGGTTGTTTTGGTGAAGTTGTTGAAATAAGAGTACATAAGTATATTAAGTTGGCATGTAATGGTGGACTATTAGTGAGGTTTATAATTAGATTATACTTTAGTCAATATACTAACTAAATAAGTTAAAACCATCTATCAAGGAATAATATCTATCCTCACTTCATTATATTATCAAAAACATACCCATTCTCATATCTACGTCCAAACCAAACTACAACTTAATGCTTATGCGTTATGTATATTTTTTTCATCTTGACTTTAGATATCACATAAAGTATCAATTTCAGTTTGTTTTGACATTAGTTTTGTTACATCTATCATGGAACGTGGCACCATTGGACGTGGAAGTAGATGTGGGCGTGTGGATGAGTCATATGTTGAATCATCCCAAGCTAGAAGACGTGTGAACATTATCAACCAAGCCTCGTATGACCCATTAAAGAGAAAAATGATCACTTTGGACAGTCGGGGTATGCATATCTATTTAACGTGCGTTAACGCTTTTGTTATATGGGCTCATTATGTTGCGATGTTTCTCTTTTGTAGATTTACCGATCCAAAGTTTTCTCACATGTTAAGTGTAATACTCAAAAACAAGTTTAATGGTTCTTGGACCACCTGGAAGGAGGTTAACAAGACCGCTCACGATGAACTATGGGCACATTTTAAGGTGTGTGCACACAAGTGTTTATTTGTAAATAAACCAAACATGTTTTCAACAGACAAACATCCATAACTTCATTACTTTTGTTTGCCTAGCGCTTCTTTCAATGGTAAGTTGTGACTGATGTATTGGTCCGTGAGGTGTGGGAGGATACTATGAAAAATCGTTGTCCATATATCATGTTCAAGGCAAGAAATAAGTCAATTAAGATGGCATAATTAGCTGGGGTTCAGTTTGATGGTTCTGACTTTTCTATTCTCAAGTTTTATAACCCGAAATGGATAGAATCAAGCTATTGGGAAGACATGATTGGTCGTGTCTGGAACACTGCTGAATGGAAAACGAAGTCAAAATCCAAAAGAGTGAATCAACTCATCTTGAAAGAGGCATCAAAGCATTGTGTTGGCTCGATTATTATTGCTCAACATAAAAGGAAACTCGTAGGATGTCGAATTTTTACATTTTCATTTTTACATTTTCTTGGTTTTTGCTATGCTCAAGTCAAAATATATATTATGTATTCTAATTAAATCATGTGGATTTGTAGGAAAAAGAACTCAATATCTCTCTAACTCTAACTACTTGTGAGATTTTTAAACTAACACATACGAAGAAAGGGGCAGGGAATGGTTTACACGAGTTCATGAAATTAAAAACAGAGTTAGTGTGGGTAATATTCTTAAACTCTATAGTTCTTTATTGTTATAATCTATATATGATTTCCCTGTATTTTCTATATGTTAATATGTGTATGATGCTAAAGTATATATAGGTTATTAATTAGGGACTGTGTACTAGGCAGAAAGAGTTATTTATGAATGTGTGAGAATTATGCTAATGCGTATGTGTCTCTAAAAAACCATTTTTCTATGTATATGTATCTACTATGACAAATTAGGATTAGTTTTTAACTATATAACGCATGGTATGTTTTGTTGCTACTGTGACAAAATTAGGATTATTTGGGTATGCGTTTCTGTCCTAATGTGCATGTTGGTTTGTTGTTTATGTTTTTTGAGGTGTTTGGCAGAAGTGAAAATGTATATTAGGGTGTTTGGCAAGGTTGCAAGTATATGTGACATGGTCTCTGCAATTCTGTTTTGATAGTATTGATAGTTTCTACAATTACATCACTTTGGCCACCATTGATATTAATTCGTGTGTCATGGTCTGCATTTATGTTATGTGTCATGGTTTGAATTTCTGTTTTGAGTAGGTCCCTGGCAAAGTTGACCCGAATATGTAAAAATAGGCTTAATTAGTTAATTATTTAGTAAGTTTGGGTCATTTGGGTTTTTAACAAAAATGAAGTTGGGGTCTAGTGGGTTTGTAAAAACATCTTTTAATCTGCTGTTTTTACACTTCTTTATATATTTTATATTTTAATATATATTATATATATATTTAGTGTGATCTCAACCGATCAGTCAATCCAAGTGACGAAACTACAGATACTTTGCTTTTCAATGAGTGATGCCCAAAATTGTTTTCAAATGCTTGATTAGAAGTTATTGTAAGTAAGTTTATATGTTTTTTTTATTAACTTGTTTATTATGTTTCTATTTTATATAATTATAATAAGTATGGCATACATGAAAATAGTAAGATTTCATTTGTTTCATTAAATCAAGAAGTAATTGAGCTGCTGTTGTTTACATATATTCATAAATCATAACTTAGGTGGTGTTTGGGATTTTATATTAAAATATGTTATATGCTTTTCTACATTTTAATGCAGCAGATAAGATTTTTTTAAGGTGTTCAATTATTCTAAACTAGTTTGTTATTTCCTTGTGAATTCAATAGTTTCGACCCGACCCAACCCATTTGGGCCATTAATAAAGTATGACCCGTTTGACCCATGACCCAAACTGACCCGACCTAACCGGCTTGCCACCACAGGCATTTCTGTTTTGACATTACCTTGAGCCACCATTGTTATGAACTTATGTAGGTAATGCATGCTTATGAACTTATGATTAGTGTATAATGAGAGTTTATTGTTTTTTTTCTACTGTGAATTCATTGAATTGTGGCTTTCCGACTAATGCATTTTGTTTCAATTCTTTGACTACTGGAGATGTGTAGAATGACGACTACTAGTACTTAGAGTTTGTTGTTGGGTTTGCTTTTGCACTATTCCATTTAGCTCTTATATATTTTTAGTTTTTTGTTGACATAGTTAATAATAGTGTGTGTTTCGTGAAAATTTACAGGCTATGTATAAGGAGGCCGTGGTAGCTAAATATGGACCAGATTCTTCTAACCATCCCATCTTTGATGTTGATTTGTGGGAATATTGTTCCCAAGAAGTTACAAAAGGCGGATTGTTTGGGTGAGTTCGATATGTAACCAGGGTAACAAAGTGGCGGTACGAATTCAACGTCACATCTTTCGTTAGAAGAAATTTCATGCTTTCTAGTTTTTTTTCAATTTTTAGTTCAGATGCCTTTTTATGTCATTAAATTTTGGATGTTTTGTTATTTGATTTAGATGGTGTAGAAACGTTTGATCATTTATCACAGTGGTGGTATTCGACTTATAACTAATCAATGGTATTTTCATTATTTAGATAAACTTAGATCATTCATCATCACAAACATTTGGCAAAATGAGTAATTCTTGAATATAATAATTTGAAGCACGACCTAACGCTGGAGTTGTTATCGAGCTTCTTGATCTTATTTACGAGCATGTATGTGAAGTGCGCATGACATTTCTTGAAACTTGAAAAAAATTAAAAACCGTAACAAAATCCTCAAATTCTCAATCTTAATAGTTTAAATATTCACAAGCCATGCACGAGAAAAATATAGTTTTTTAGCGATTGTGCTGTTGTCGCCTATAATCATGAGATGTCATCGAGGTCGAGTTATACGTAATGTCTTAAAGCTGAAGTCGAGCTCCTGTCATGAAAAGTCATCGAGATCGATTTATGCATAATGTTTTAAAACCGAGTTTGAGCCCTATCCAGCTGGACATAAACTTAGTTGCTCCCCAATGAATTTAGACATTTATGTTAAGGTTTGTCCTTTTAACTAGTTGAGTTTAAGAGTAACTCACAAATAGCTCTTTTCATCTACACCCATATTTGTATCGATTATGATTATGTCTATGCTTACACGAGACTTGAAGTTAAGCTATTCAAGACATAGCGTGTTAGATTTTGTTATGCTGTTAAAAATGTAAAAGTAAATTATTCACTAAGTGTATAAAGAGCTAACAAGACAACCCATTTGCAAAAGAAGAAAATTATATACAATTGGTGTTTGTTCCTCAACCCAACCAGACCAATTTGTTTGATTGTTGGGTGGATTGCAGGTGCAAAAGTGATTGAAAAACTTAAAGATGTCTGATTTATTTAATAATTGATAATGATAATAAAATAATAATAATAATAAAATGGAGACTGACCTTTTGAGTAATCCAAGTGAGATCGTTGTCCCTAAACTCATGAAGAAAATGACATATATATTATTTAATGGGATCAGTTTCGCTATTGTTAAAGGAGTGGGGGCCTATATAGTATCTCGGCTCCCCTGTAATTTATTGTAAATCACTTGAGTTTCTTAATAAAGTGGTCGTTGATAATAATAATAATAATAATAATAATAAAATGATAATAATAATAGAATGGAGACTGACCTTTTGAGTAATCCAAGTGAGATCGCTACCCCCAAACTCATGAAGAAAATAACATATATATATTTCACACAGGTTACTAAAAATGCAGAGTCCACATTTTCTTTATCTCCTCGACAGATGGCCTTGTGGACTTCTCAAAGGGAGGATCATACCTCTGACTGGCTTTGGACGGTCCCTATTTCTGGGTTGGGACAAACTATGAACGGTAATACTTATCGTTGTGTTTTGTGTAATCGATTAGGTATCCCCTGATTTTCTGTTTCGAAGCCTTGTTCAAGGATTTTTGTTGGGGATATTTATGGAGACCATGCTGTATCGTGTGCTAGGATTATTGGTATTAAACATCGTCATAACGTTATGCGCGATACCCTTGTCGACATATGTTATCGTTCTGGGATTTCAGCTAGTAAGGAAGTTAATATCGGGTTGGATGGGGGGCGTGACAAACCATTACGTTCAGCAAATATGTTACTTTACTCGTGGGATGGAGGACTTGATGTGTGTGGAGCTGACTGGATCTTCACCTTTGACGCAAACCAGGATGGTTAATTTCGTACCCGGTCGGTCCGTGATTGATGCTGCACAGCGTAAACGCGGTAAGTATATGGCTAAGTGTGCGGCTATCGGATATGGGTTTTTTCTCTTTTCTTTCTCGTCTTTGAGGGAATTAGAGGCAAACGCGGTTACATTACTGAAGCGGATCTGAAAGTTCTCAATGTCTCAAGACATTGGGGCACGTGCTGCTGTTCATATATTTAATAGGATTAGTATCGCTATTGCTAAAGGATTGAGGGCCCAGATAGTATCTAGGCTCCCCTTTAATTTATTGTAAATCTCTTGAGTTTCTTAATAAAGTGATTTATAATAATAATAATAATAATAATAATAATAATAATAATAATAATAATAATAATAACGGGTAGCTGTATGAAGCTCGAGCTCAGAAAAGTTAGATCGATGAAGCATTGAGTTGATCTTAAGCTCGAAAACTAATTAAGCTTTAGGATAGAAGTCAAGCTCAGGTTAAGCTTGTTTAACTTGAGCTCAAGTAGAGCTTAACGACCTCTAACAAGCTGAGTTCAATTATCTCACAAATAGCTTATTTCATTTACAATTTTACTTGTGTTGACTATTATAATGTTTATGTTTATACGAAACTTGAAATTAGGCTATTTAAGACATATTGTTTCGGATATGGTTATGTTGTAAAAACTGTGAACAAAACTCGGTAAACATATATAAACCTAACGAGACGATCCCACTGTGAAAGAAGAAAGATCTATATACATCTATTGTTTGTATGTTAGTAAGTAACCTAATAGCCTGATCGACCTAAACCCGACAAATCAGTTTAATATAGCTTCGATTACGGGGTAATTTGTTTTCTTTGAACATCCTATAAACCTGATCATCTGATTGGCGTGACTAATTCTAGTTCATAATAACAAAAATACTTATAAAGAGAAATATAAATAACAATAATAAAAATAATAACATAATGATAAAGTGGATAATACTTATCAAAATTGTAAGATATGTTCTCCACATTAAAACAACATACCTGACGCTAAAACATACGGTTACTCACCTGTGAAAAGATATTGGCGCCATTTTGTGAAATTGTTTGGCGCCCCTACATATGTGGGGATCGTGGAGCAACAGTCACTCCTTCCATAAGGTTTATTTTGCGGTTGATCAGATGCAATATACTTTCAGGAAGAAGTAGAACAAGGTATGTTAATACACCATTCACTCTTTTAGATCATAATTTATGGTAATTAGTTTTAATTTACCTTTTAATCTTAATGTTAGGGTGCTTGATTCATCGAGTTTGATTGCATGATTATAGTTAATTAGGTAATTTTTTACTTTTCAATTTTATGTTAGTAATCTAGGGTTCTTTCAATTAGAATTAATAACTGTAATTGTGTGGGAACAATGAACCCTAATTTTCGATTGTGTTTATCACTAATTTAATTGTGAAGCCACCGGAGTGCTTGAACAGTGATGTGTTGATTGATCAAAACCAACCTGACATTAACCCCAAACAAAATTAGGCAAAAGGGTATCAAGAGTACTTGAAAGCAGAGTCGGATTCTCATTGGGAACTAGTTTTTTAACAAACAGATGATATTGGATATTATTTTTAATTTTGGGATATTTCTTTTTTTGGATGATTATTATTTTGATTTTTAATGCTATGATTTATGAGTCTAAGAGAAAACCTTATCAAATTTATAATTCAATTTGCTAGGTAATAAGTTTTGACGTGTAATATATAGACTACGATTTTCATGGGACGGTAGAAGTAGGTTCATTGGGCGCTAATTAAGCGACGACTTCTAAATCAGTGGGTCTTGATTTGGCTTCATTCAAGTACTATAAATGTGACAAATAGCAAAGAAAGAAATTGCAAGGAAGCTAACTACTAAATGCTATTTGAATGTGCATAATAATGCTAGCTATTGACTTGAGCATTTACTTTGAATTATGTGGTACCTAAATGCCTTGACTAGTTATTAATCTCTTCGGAAAAAACTTAGCCAAACAGAAAAATAAATAAAAAGTAAAAAAAATAAAAAATAAAAGTATTTTACATGTGTTTGTTTCAGTAGACAAAACAGTCAAATTCATAACCCCTCACACTTGTAAAGATCAACTCGGGTGTAGCTCTTAATGAATAGACCAATATTATGGGCTCACTTTCAGTTGGTTGTGTAGATCCAGAGTAAGGTCAAGTGACTTCTGTTTCGCACTAAAAGTGAAATAATCAGTTGGTTAGACGGGTTGAGTAATGGGTCAAAATATGTAATTCTGGCAAAGCTCAAAGCATGTCTGTTTGGGTTGACCGTCTTTGATAAGCTATACTCAAATATGACTTTTACAATAGAAGCTGATAAGTTTGACCTTATATAATCATAATCATAATCAATTTTTTTAAACTATCTGAACTGAGTATTCTGGCTTGTTCAAACGTATTTCCAAACACATGTAAGAAACTAAAAAAGTTGGTAGGATGTAAATATTTACGCGCTTTAAGTTATTCTAGTGGAAAATTATGTATAGATTCCGGTTGATGATGTTGCATTGTGGCTACTTAAGTATAACTAGTGATGTGTCATGTGTGATGTATGATTGTAAGGTATAACAGCAGTTTTAGAAATAGTTGCATTTCTCAGACGTGTAAAGCATATAAACGAGGATACAAAAATTTATACTTTTAGCATTGAGTTTGCTTTAGTAAAGATGTTGTTTTGAATAAAAATTTGTCACCGTACCACTACGAATGACTTAGTAGATATGTTTACAGGCCGACAGCAAAGTACTAAGGATTAGGACTTGATAAATAGAAATCTTTTTGTCTTAATGTCTTGTGCAACTATAGAAGTTCATTAGCTGATTGTGATATACAGATAGATGCGTGTTCTAGCTTAGAATTCAGACCATATAATCCAGGACGGGTTCGGGGATCCGAGCGTATTCCCATACCCGCCTCCATACCCGCTTTTCAGTTTCGGGGATTCCCCGCCCCCATCCCCATACCTAGTCAACTCGGGGATTCCCCGGTTAATTCGGGTTCGGGTATCAGATTCTCCGTCAGGTTCAGAGTTTTTTGCCATCTCTAGTCTGCATATTGCCCTAAATTATATGTCAAAAAGAACTTTGGAGTTCAAAGTATACTCCTTCATATCTTAAACTTCTACAATACAACTTCACACTATTTGATTGTTTGCGGGCTAATAAAGATCTGATTATTCTTCATCTTTCATTTCTCATATAATATTCTATTTCTTTTTGGTTTGACATTTATTTATTTTACAGTGATTATGGTGCGTACTAATATTGGGCGTGGAGGTAGAGGTGGACGTGGCCTTAGTGATCATGAAGCTGCTCGTGGTTGGGGTCAGAAAAGTATACGGACTAACACCTCTGGGACTAACACCTGATACAGGGGTTCAAGAACCTATAGGAAAGGATGAGCCAAATACGGACGTATCCCAACGCCGAAGAGGTTCAACATTATCGAACAAGTCCCAAATGACCCATCAAAGAGGACAATGATCAGTTTGGATGGCGGAGAGTATGCATATTTATTTAAATACATCTACCTGTTACTTGTGATATTAGTGATAACTCTTTTTGATAATCTGCTACTAGTGTTCATTTTGTTGCAATGTTTCCCTTTGTAGGTTTACTGACCCAAAGGTCTCTCGTAAGATAACTTCTATCTTGAAGACCATGTTCAATGGTTCTTGGACAACATGGAAGGAGGTTGACAAGTCAGCTCGTGATGAATTCTGGGCGCATTTTAAGGTATGTACATTGTCTAATAGTGGCAGATAAATAAATCTATCAAGTGATATTTACAAATAGTTTTGCCTCAAATATATTCGTCGTTTCCCATTGCTTAGGTTATAATAATCACTTTTGATGGTGTTGAGTGATTAATGAAGTATGATTGTATAGAAAGTAAAACATCAGATAAGTCTTTTTTTATTCATGATCATCTGATAAGTAATTTCCCTAATGTTGGTGTATGATTGATGACTAGTTTAAAGTTATGAATTATCTGAATTTAAACGATAAAGTAAGTACTACAAGATGTACTGGTGCTCCATACTCGGGATCCAAAGATGTTTAGGTGTGCTTCTTTCTTCTATATACAAACAACTTCAAATTTCTCAATCCTTACTTTATTCTGTCCAAAACAGACCAGAACCAGTTCTTAGAACATCTTTTCTCCTCTCATTTACTGTCCAAACAGCCCGTAAAAAAGATGTGTCCAAACAGCCCTAAACAAGAATATTAGAACAATTTTCCTACACTTAATTGTTGTCCAAACAGCCCTCAAAAGGTTCATCCAAACAGCCCCTAGACCAGATTTTTAGAAAGGTATTTTTGCACAAGTTTGCTAACCAAACAGCCCTTAATAAGCCTGTCCAAACAGCCCCTCAAAAAGTCCGTCTAAACAGCCCTTAAACTAATTTTTCGCACATTTTTAATTGCTGAATTTTGTACAAACAATTATATCAGTTTACACTTGCTGTTAAGAGTTTGGGGAGAATATATTGTTCTGCATTAGGGGCAATAACCACAAGCAACCCAAGTAACATTACTGGTAACACGACCCTACTCCTACATTCCTACTTTAATTTGGCTTGTTCTAGGGGTGTTATCGGGTCGGGTTATCGGGTTTATTGGTCGGGTTGATTCGGGTTTTAGAGTAGAAAAAAGTGACCCGCAACCCGACCCTATAAGGAATCGGGTTATCGGGTTCGGGTATATATCGGGTCGGGTCATTCGGGTTAGTCGGGTTGGCTTGTTTAATTCAACTAAAATAAAGTTTTTGCCTAAACACATACTGTAACATTCAAATATTAATAGCCTAATAAATAAAAATAGCTAGGCTTTATAAATGATCACAAACATATCTGGTGCTCATAAATCACTAATATAGATTTTGAATTGGTTTCTTATTCGCCAGTGTCAATTACATACCAATTACCAAGTGTATTCGAAAAAAGTAGGCTTTTCGTTTTGAGGTTTTAGTACACTGAGGGTAACTAGTAACAATTTTTTAAGTATGAAACTAAAGAGGTTATCATGTTCTACAAACATAAGCTAGAATCTCGTTTGCCATGTACAATGAAGTTTGTTTTTTAACAAGCATGAATGTCTTCTGTTATTTTTTATTTGTCACAAGTAGTTAAATTAAAAAACCATACCTTCTGCGATTTAGAATGCTAAACAATATAATGATTGCTAAATAAACCATCAACTTTTTAAACGTGGGCTAAGTTATATGTAAAAAAGGCTTTAAAGATATCGGGTGTTATCGGGTTGACCCGATAACCCGATAAAAGAAATAACATAACCCGAACCCGACCCTATAACACTATCGGGTTATCGGGTTCGGGTCAAATCAACCCGATAAGCCTTTTCAACCCGATTTAACCCGACCCGATAAGGCTTATCGGGTTCGGGTTCAGGTTCGGGTCGGATCAACCGACCCTACTGACACCCCTAGTTACATGCACAACCTGGTCTATCATAATCCTTATTCACCCTTTATAAATGTTTAAGTCGTTAACACCTTTACATATGACCTAAAACCTATATTTCAAAAAACTAATATTTGAATTTGTTATGTTCAAGAACTATCTTGATAGCGTTCGTGGAGAGTTAAAGGAAGAAATGAAAGTCGACCTCAAGGAAGAAATGAAAGTTGGCCTCAAGGAAGAAATGAAGAATGAACTCAAAGAAGAAATGCGCGAAGAGCTAAAAGAAGAAATGCGTGCAGAGCTCAAGGAAGAAATGCGTGCAAATGCGTGCAGAAATTCAAGATATGCTTGTTGATTATGGTATCAAGAGTCGTGTTACCCACCAAACAAAAACAAAGCAAGGTAGCCGTACATCTTGAACATTAACCATTACACTTTGAAGAGCTTTAAATCTATTTAGTTCCTCTTAACTTTTATGTAAGAGAGAATCTTTGGTTTAGATTTCCTTTTATGTTGTCGAATATCAGATGTTAGTTTTCTTTCGAATCTGCTTGTTATTTGATTTTGATATGTTTGTTATTTGATTTGGATATTGATTTCGTGTTTTATCAGTGTGGTGTTCATTTGTGTGACAAATGGCAAATAAATTGTATTGTTTATTGACTGATTAGCGACATATTTGATCATCAAAAGATTTTTAAATCGCGACAAATTAGAGACGGGTTTGTCCAAAAATGCTATGAAATCATGTTGATTTAAGCAACAAATTGTTAGTGACGGTTTTTAGACAATACTTTTAGTGGCGGATTAAAGATAAATATATCCGTCTCAAGTAGTGACGGAATAACAACAAAATGGTTGGCCGATAATTAGAAATGGATTAGTGACTGCTTCGTCATTACTATTTAGCGACAGAAACTTTGTTGCTAAGCCGTCACTTTATGGTCGAATCAAATTTAGTTTAAGTAACTTTATAAAGGCTCTAGCAAGGGGCTGGAGACCGACAATTTGTCGTTGAAACTCTAAAACTTTTGTCGCTAAACTTGTCACTAAAATTTTGTGAGGCCCTTTTTTGCGACGGATTATATCAGTCACCATTTCGTCATTGAAGGGCTTTAGTGACGGAATAGCGATGAAAACATTTGTTGCTGATGCCAGATTTTCTAGTAGTGTCACATTGCATTGTAATTTCTCTTTCTTTTTGCCTACCCTCCACATTTTTTTGCCAACTCATCATGTGGGTATTATTTTGTAAAGTTTTGATGGATGTAGCATTTCTCATATTTAAAATGGACTCATAGGTTATAATAATCTCAAGGTTTATGTTAAGAATGCACTTGTGTCTCGATGGCTTTTCAGCTTCATCCATGTGAGACACTTCATTAAGTAACGGTACGTAATAAATGCAACAAAATGAGCAAACCTTTGTTGTGGGTATACTTTGTTATTGCTTGGATGCGACTGCATTTTGTATCACTAAACCATAAAGCGTGGCTAACCTCAGCCCCAAATCGTTAACAATCATTGACTCACTACACCGCTTAAACACAACCCCCTTCGTCTGCAAGAAAGTCAACTTCTCGAGAACCCCGGTTTCAGCCGTTACTATAGCTAGTCCATATGTATAAAGACCAAGAAAAACATGCCAAGGTAAAACGTGTATTCTAGTCATTCGCGCCTCGCCTCTATGCCAAAAGCTTAAGAAACTCATTAACCACTGCATCGTGTACATAGATCAGTAGACATATACTGTAAAAAACTTTTTATTGTTAGTACATCGTTTTCAAGGCTTTCAAAAATTTATAAAATATGCTTTACACGTATAAAGTTGAAGTGTAACACCCCCAAATTGGGTCGCAGCGAAATATGGGTCTGGGGGTGGTACTTCATAGATCAACAGCACAAGATATATATAAGAACGACCATTTATAAGTCGTTTAAAACTGATACATTGGATTTAACAAATTGTTGTTACATAAGTCCGAAACTTCACTTGTTCATTGTTCAAAATACAAAGATTTTAGTCCATAACAGATGTATTCCCAAAATGTAATGCAACCAAATCTTTTATCCATATGACTTCTAAAATAACGACCACCAATGTATCCCTGGTCTTGCATCTCATTGATCTCCTGAGAAAACATTGCTTAAAACATCAACAAAATGTTGGTGAATTCATAGGTTTGTAAAATGTATAATGTAGGACCGCAAGATTTCCCCATGATAATGCAACAGATGCAAACATCATAAAATGTGATTACGTTATGTATGAATTGCAATATAAATTGCCAACATTGCCCGTGATGATGTTCTAACCCGCAACATCCCAAATCCGACATGGTATACGTTCGTTGTCCGGCAAACCGGCACAGTGAGCATGACTCACCCGAACGAGGATGTCAATCCCAAATAGATCTATTTATAACATTCGCGCTCACAACAAGTAATTGACAGTTCATGATAATGGGCTCAGAGGGTTATCGCTACTTAGGCAAACACGTAATCGTAATGTAAAAATGTCCACTTGGGTCCAATTGTAAAACATGTATATGTTTCTCCCCCCAAAACTTGTAAATCATTATAAATGTAAAACGTGGGGCTATGAACTCACCTCGAGTGAATGAATAATCCAAGTATAACAGAAAATGTGTCACAATAATGACTGAATGCAACTTAATTAAATATAGGCCGTATAAGTACTAAGCACTTTGATTAACTAATACCATATATAATTCTATATAGCTACATCACCATCTAATCGTCTTAGTGAAATCATATTTATAGAGTAAAAACGTTTATAAATATCTCTTTAGTAAAAATGGCGTAATTTTATCGTTTTATGTCTGTTTCTTACGTTTCTTATGTCCATGCTTTCGTATTAAGACGAGTTATAAAAATATTACATTTTAATATTTTCATCTACTTTTATAAAATTTGTCGTCGTAAACTCGTAAACGTCGTATTTTATTCGTTTTAACTCCGTTTTTAGTGATTCTTTCGAGCACGTCTTCGTAATTAATAGCTTTATCTAATTAATGATGTTTTCTGGAGCAAGTCTTGTAACTAAAGCTATATTTTATTAATGATTCTGTTTCTCAAAAATAAATCATATTGATCGTTTGATCAGTTACTTTTTATAAAATTAGTTTTATAAAAGTATTTTATTGTCGTAAACGTGAAAAATCCATAACTCCTTCGTTACTAATCGAAAAATTACGATTCTTAATGTTTTGGAATTCTAAAAATATGTAATATCTGAGAAAAATAACCATTTGTATATATCAGAAGTGGTTTGCAAATTGTTTTTATAAAATTTCTTTTATAAACTCGTTTATTGTAGTCTAACTTGTAAATTACGTATCTTCTTCGTTATAAAACGGGTTTTTAAAGTTCTTACACTTTTTGGATCTTTATGACGATGTAGTATTTTTATAAACAATATAAAATAAATTACTTTTTATTTCGATATTTTAAACAGATTGTTTTGATTAATGTGTTAAAAAAATATGAATTTAAACTTGTTATTTGTAACCCTTATGGTTTAGTAACTTGTTACAAGTTCATTACAACACTTAATTCACTTGTCTACATCTTAGGTGTCCCTTAGTCCTTGATTTGTCCAAAGATTGTCAAGAAATCACAAAGATCAATATGTCTACATACTTATTTTGTTCTATAAACTTTATAGATAGTTTATACCATTAGTTTAATTATACTTTCTATAAAATAAATCTTGTACTTGAAATTGTATATACTAGCTTTATGAGATCATGGATAATAACATCAATAATTCTCATGTGAAAGTTTTTAAACAATAGATCCATGAGGTTAAAACTATTTTACATCTTATTATGAAAACTAGATGGTGATTTATATTATAGAAGTTTAATAAACACATAATAATACATGGAAGTAAAAGATGTAAGGTTTCTAGATAACCTTGATATGGAGTAAGATGATGAACAACAAATCTAAACCCTTATTTAGCAAGAAAACCCTAGCTTTTAACACCTTGAAAACCCTAAATTTTAATGATAACCCTAACTCCTTTCCTTTGTATAAAACCCTTTTTATCAACCAACTAAGCTTCTAATACCCCTTAGAATGCCTTAGATACGTACTTAGATCACTTGAATACTTGATAAATATTATTGTGTGACTTTGTTTGTTGTGTTGTTTTTGGTTGAGCACAGCTGGGTAAGGAGGAAACCAAAGAGAGGGATTTGTGTAGTTTTCACCTTAAGAAAATGAGTTGTGTGTGTATTCCTCCATCTATTGGACTGCTTATTACTATCAATTAGACTAGTCAAAGTGTCCTAAGAAAAGTCAAGACAAAAGAATAAAACATGGAAGTCTTGAGTCAATTCTACTGTAAAAGACCATAAGGTTTTATAAGTTATGTTTACAAAGTTGCTAGTTGGTCAAGTGTGTGCTCTTGGTTCCCTTAGGTGGGCATTATCCTACAAAAATAAGGAGAGGGGAGGAAGTATTAGATGATTTTTGGTCTTATACAAAATATCTTGCATTATTTTTAAGTTACAAGTTGTAGTTTACATGTATAAAGATATTACTTACAATTTGTAAGTCTTGGTTGATTTCTTTTATGATAAATTCAGCCAATGTGATAACAAGGGTGATGTTTTAATACAACTTTGAGCATTGGGTATAAAAATTGGTATTTGTTGAGGCGTAGAAAATTTTGGTGGTTCCGGGAATGCATAAAAATACTTTATCGCGAAACGTAAACACTTTACGTAACCAATAAAAATAAAATGATCAAAGTGGCTAATAAATTATCCATCCAAATAATTTTACTTAACCACTGGCTTGATGTAAACATTTAATTTTTGATGCCGTTTTCATTTGAACGGTAATTTTTAGCTTAGACGATTCTAACTTAATCACTTTAAAATTAAAAAACATAGACGTACAATACTAAAAAATAATTAGATAAAATAATTGACGTCGTAAATGACCCTAAAATACGGGGTGTTATAGTCTTCCCCCGTTAAATGAGCCTTGTCCTCAAGGCTCTTTAAGACGCGACACTTGACGGCGGTTGCGTCTTTGTGAAGATTTCTATTCTGTGTGGATCTGTTTCTTCCGGAATTGGTTTCTTCACGTTCCATGTAAACTCAGGGACCACATCTCCTGGAGTTCAATTGAACTTAATGATGTGGGATACGGCTTCGTTTCAATCTTTTTCACTTCACGATCATGATTTATACTGTTCTTCAATAAATGAAGCTTGCCATCAATGTGCAGTCCATCCATAACCGCGAATCCGGCTTATGGTTAGTGGCATAGCAACTTCTTTCAAGTTTGGATACATGAAAAGTGTTTGTGATATCCCTGCTAGCTCTTGAGGATATGTTCAAGCTTGTATTGCAAACAGATCCTACACCATTTCCATAATATCCTTGACTTGGTTACCAAAATATCTGGGGTTTTAAACTTCACCCGGTTGCCAAAACGTACACTCATTTCCATAGGCGAATCTTGAGCATTTATCTTATCTCCAACTTGAAAATTCCATAGGCATACGCTTTAAATCGGCATAAATCTTTGACCATAGGATTGGTTTCCCTCATTGGTACGTAGATTACGGGATTTAGTGAGTCTGTCAACAAATACATCAAATGGAGTCATATCCTTTTCTTATGTGACGAATTAGGAAAGTTCATTGATTAAAATACATTATTGTTAATTATCCACTTCCATTGAGGTATATCGGGTCTGCACCAACAAATATAAACCCGATGGCCTTTGGAGTTCAGCCTTGACCTTAGCACAAGTCAATAAGCATTTTATAACATACGGGCGGGTGTTGGCCTTCTTAATTGGGCCACCAATATAACTTCTTCATGTCCTGATATATCTTGTCAGAACCCAGATGGATAGAATATTTTGACTTGTGGGACTCGTGTATGATCACAGTCCTCAGGTCGCCATAACATGGTAACCAACTCCTGCCATTTAAGCATAGAGTTCCATCTGCACGAGGTTCCAACTTTTCCGTTCTAAGTTTCTCTAGATCCTTAGAATTTTCAATCAACATACCTCCAACATCTTCGTTCTTGATGTTCTTTGGTTTCCGTGCTTCAGTCTGAGCATTCAAAATTTGTTTGGGGAGATTCAAACTAATAGTCATGACTAAGGCTCGAACCCGTAATGGCTTTATTCGCTCATTCCTGCTCAAAGCATCAGCAACAACATTTGCCTTTCCCGGGTGATAATGAATCTCACAATCGTAATCACTAAGAAACTCTAACCAACTATGTTGCCTCATGTTTCATCTTTTGATTTTGATGTGTTGTAAACTCTATATGTTCAAGTGAACACCATACACTTGGTCCCATTCAGATAGTACCTCAAAATCTTGAGCGCTGAAACTCATACTAACTGCTCCAAGTTTCAATTCATGAGTCGTATAGTTTTTTCTATGAATTTTATTGGAGTGATGCATAAGCAATCACCTTCTCTCTCTGCATCAACACAACGCCCAAACCTTTGATTGAAGCATCGCAGTATGCGATAAAATCTTCACTTCCTTCAAGTAAAGCCAGAATTGGTGCACTGCACAACTTCTGCTTTAATAGTTGAAACGTTGCTTCTTGTTTGTCGCCCCAAACAAACTTGACCTTCTTCTGAGTAAGCTTGGTCATTGGCTTGGTGATCTTCGAAAATCCTTCGATGAATCTTCGGTAATACCCATCAAGACCTAAAAATTGACGAATCTCCGTTGGCATTTTAAGAGATGCCCAATCTTTTTTGGATTCGATCTTGGCGGGATCCACGTGAATGACTTGACTATCAATCACGTGGCCGAGAAATTGTACCCTGGGAAGCCAAAATTCGCATTTAGAGAATTTAGCGTACAACTCCTCTTTCTTAAGCAATTCCAGAATTGCCTTAAAATGTTCCTTCGTGTTCCTTCTTGTTCTTGGAGTAGATGAGAATATCGTCGATAAAGACAATCACAAATTTATCCAAAAATGGCTTGCACACGCGATTCATGAGATCCATAAATACCGCTGGTGCGTTCGTCAAGCCAAATGGCATAACTTGGAACTCATAATGACCATATCGAGTTCTGAATGCCGTCTTCGGAATATCTTCTTCCCGTACTCGAAGCTAGTGATAACCTGATCGCAAGTCTATCTTAGAATAAACACTGGATCCTTATAGCTGATCAAATAAATCATCGATCATTAGGAGTGGATAACAATTCTTTACCGTTAGCTTGTTCAGCTCTCGGTAGTCGATACACATTCAAAACGATCCATCCTTCTTTTTGACAAACAAGACCAGAGCTCCCCAAGGTGAGGAACTGGGTCTTATGAAGCCCTTGTCAGAAAGTTCTTGGAGTTGGTCCGACAGTTCCTTCATTTCAGATAGAGCTAATCGATAAGGTGCCCGTTCTACAGGTGCAGCACCAGGTATCAAATCGATTTGGAATTTCACTTGTCGAGTCGGAGGGAGACCCGGCAAGTCTTCAGGAAAATTTCGAACGATTGGTACGTCCTCAAGTCGCTTCTTCTCCGACTTGTCTTCAATCTCCTTTGTAGTAACATGTGCCAAAAAGACGTGACATCCTTTTAGCATGTACTTCTGCATTTTAGTGCACGAGATGATGTCTAAACGAGTCTTGTTTTTCTGGTCGCTTCCGTCACCGTGAACAACCAACGTTTCATTTCCCCATGGAATACGAATGATTTTCTCGGCACAAACAATGATGGCTTGGTACTTTACCAACCAATCCATACCGATTATGACGTCGAGACTACCAAGTTCTATCGGCATTAAGTCTATGTTGAATGGGTGATTTAATAAATTCAATGTAAAACCCTAAATGATAGCGTTTAACCTAATTATTCTCCCGTCAGCTAGTTCAACATCATAATAATGATCTAAGGTAGATGGTGTGATATCAATTTGGGAGCTAAATGCAGTAGACACAAATCTTCTATCGGCACCAGTATCAAATAAGACAGAAGCATAGCAGTTGTTTAGAAGGAACGTACCCGTAACGACGTTTGAGTCTAGGTTTATCCCTTCACGGCCTATCGCATACACTTTCGTTGGAGCATTGCCATTTCCACCTTGGTTACCACGGTTGTTGTTTTTCAGCTTTGGACAATCCCTCTTGAAATGTCCCTGGGCTCCACATTCATAGCAAGTAGGTTTCTGACCTACCCCAGTGCCCCTCTGATTGTTACTAGCATTAGCATTTGCAGTACTCCTACAGTCACGAGCCAGATGGCCAACTCGGTTGCACTTGTGGCATTTTGGAGCACACGGACCGTCATGGTGATAGTTGCATTTTGAGAACAGAGGTTTGGATCATCCGTAAGGTTTCTTCTCACTAGATCTTGCAGTGTAGGCTCGGCCAGTGTTCTGCCTCTTGTTTTGTTGTTGTTGTTGTTGGTTATCATCTTTCTTTCTTTTGTTTTCACTCTATCGTTCATCAAAAGTATGAATTTTCTTATCCATCAGTTCAGTTGCTATTTCAATCGCCTCTTGTATTGTCTTAGGCCTTGATGCTACTACACTTCCGTAGATCATGTCGGGCAAACCAACGACATATCTCTCAATCTTGTCCGATTCTTCAGGAAACATTCTAACACACAACAATGCCAGTTCCTGAAAACGTTGGTTGTAACCTATCATGTCGGTACCTTTCACCTTCAAATTCCATAACTCAGCCTCGAGCTTCTTAATCTCACCCTTCGAGAAGTACTTGTCAGTCATCTTCTTTTTTAGGTCTATCCAAGTCATTGCATACGCAACATCATGACCAACAGTACTAACGTGGGAGTTCTACCACGTTAGAGCACCTGCAAGAAGAGTACAAGTGGAAAACTTGATTTGGTTTTCCACAGAGTAGTTGCTTATACTAAACATAGTTTTCATTTTCTCAAACCATTGAATCAATTCGACAACTCCTTTCGTGCCTTTAAAATTTAGAGGTTGGCACTTCATGAAGTCTGGCTAAGTGCATTCTCTAGCAACTCGTTATGTCCTTCTAACACCCGTTCCCGAATTATGGCTGTCATCGCCATTCATGTTTCTGTCAACATAACGTGCTGCCAAAGAATCAGTAACACCTTGGTCGATCATTGCCTTAAGTTGGGCATTAGTCATAGAAGTAGTGGTAGTGGTATCAGCGAGGTTGGCTCTGGTGGTTCTTTTTGGTGCCATTTTCTTTAATTACAAGAAAGTATAATACCCGTTAGATTTCATAAAATCATAACCATGACATGACATATACATAATAAATAAAGTAAGATCACATCACACAATGAAATGCACAACTGAATTGAAATTAACAATGGTGTAACTAAATCGACATTCATTCATAATAAATTCGATTACAGACATGACATAATACATCCTTTCCACATATAATCTGGAAACATACATGACCTGATTCGGTTACAAAATGATCACTACCATTAGGTTACAAAATGAATTATAAACAACCTAAAGCCTTACTAGACGGGAGTTAACCCGTAATACTTAGTAGGCTAATACAATATAGCTACAACGTAACCAAATCTACGAACTGCTACCGGCCTCCTTCGGTATCTCTGGCTGTGCTGGACCGCTAGCGGGTCCCTGCTGTCCCTGCAGTGTTGTCACCTGTGTCTGCAGTGTACTTATCAGTCTTAGTGTCTCCACAAGCGATGCCTGTCGAGCGCGGTCTGCTGCTCGCAAGGCTGCAATCTCCGTCTACTGTGCCAATACAGTAGTCCTCAGTGCTCTCACCTTAGAACAGGCGGTGTCACTAGCATCTATTGACCGTCCCCAGGCCTCACGGTAGTGACAAAGTTGGTCATCCGTCGACCCAACTCTGTGTCATCAGTCGCTGGTGCCCCTGGCATGTCCACAAGCATCTCATCCCAAGTGTCTGTAATCCTATAACCAACATCTCTCTCTGGGTCACGTCTGATCTCATCATCCAAAGTGGCAACAAAACAATAATCCGCCCTAAAACCTCCAGTAGATCTAGCAGTGGTTGCAGATGAACTCTCGCCGACCTCATATCTCAGACCTAGAGCAATACACAACCTCTTTTGAGGTGGTAAACAAACCTCGGGTCTGTCCTCTCTACGGTCAATAGAGGGTAAAAGCAAAGGTGGTGATGATGTAGGTAACAGTATAGGTAGGAGTGGTGGTGTCCCTAATGGTGGTGTCTCTGATCGAGATACTAAGATGTAGGTGGATGGTGTAGCAGCTCTCATCATGACCACAGATGCCCTGGTATGTGAGAATATGATAGGTGGTGGTAGTGGTAATGAATGAGAAGTGGATGGTGACTCGGCCCTCTGCCGGATCATAGCAGCTCTGAATCCCAATAGATAAGTAGGACTGGCAGGTAGTGGTGGAGGTGATATAGGTAAGGGTGGTGATACTAGCAGTGGTGGTGAGGGAATCTGAGGTAGTGGTGATGACCATGGGAAGAGTGGTGATGGTGGAGGTGATGGTATGGCAAGAAGTCTGGCAATCTCTGCCTCAGACCAAAATGGTGTAGGTGGCTCATCTCGGATAAACATCCAAGCAGTAACACGGTGTATAGGTGGTGGGACAGAGTCGGCCGGAGCTGGGTGATCCTCCTCCTCCTCCTCATCCTCATCCTCCTCAACATCATCATCATTATCCTCATCATCATCAGATGACTCATCATCATCATCGTCTCCTCCATCGGCAGGATAATCAGTGGGGTCCTCCTTAGGATCCTCCTCAGGATCCTTCTCATCCTCCTCTGGATCAGAGTCTGTAATGTATCTTGGTGAGTCAGCAGTAGGTGAGACAGTAGCAGGCAGTGGCTGCTCCTCAGCGGGAAATACCTCATCCTCCGGTGGCATAAACTTTGGATATACAGGTTCAGGAACAAACCCTGGTGAAAGTGGTGCCTGCTCTGGCTCCTCCGGGCCAGGCACATAATCAAGAGATGGTAGGGCCTGAAAAGCGGCTACCACATATGCATATGGATCCTCTAGCATCACGGGTGGTCCATCGACTCCCGAAGATCTGATGTCTGACAAACCTCTAAATGGATTGGATACCGCCGTGTAGGTGATTGTGGAATCCTCCGAATCCGATATAACAATATCTGAAAATCAAAGTAGCTTATATTAGTATAAGACTCTTATAGTAATGTAATATACATAGTATTTAATAACATGTATATCAACCTTTGTACTTGCTTAGTTGGAGCTAGTTGATCAGCTCTTGGAGCATTAATAAGCCTTGTTTAAGCAGAGGCTATTGTAAGTTGTCATTTTCCTTTTTATAGCTTAATTCTGCATTTAGCTTAAATAGTGTTTTGTACTTGGCTTATTTCTATTTAAGGTAGCTTATTGTAGCTTATATTAGTAAGTTAATGCTTAATATTGTCATTTAATAGCTTAGATCTTAGTCTGCTAGTTAATTTTACAAAACAATTTGAAAAACCTAAAAAAATATTAGCATAATATAATAGCTCCTCATTGTTTTGTTTATTGTCTGCTTAGATTTTCTCAATAGTTTGTTATAAGCTATTTGACATAAGTAATATTGCAAACTTGTATCTTAAAATTTCATTTCATAAACCCAAAATGATGTTGAGGGATTTTAAAAGTGGTGTTTGCTTATGCAGTACTAACTTTAGTTAGTACTGTCATAGCTTTTGGTCTTTTAAATTAACAATCTTAAACTTTCAAATTTGAGTTTATGAAGCTATGTTTTAAGGCCATTGTAGGTTTAATTTGATAAGTGATCATGTTTTTATAAACTGTTAGCATTAGATCATGCTCATAAACATTTCTAGCTTAAGTCTGTTCTAGCTAAATTCATTGCTCATTTTGCTTTAGCTTTAGTGTTTTAAAGTTGTAGAAGCAAGTACCTTAGGTCTGCATAAGTTAGTTCATAGTTTTTGCTTTAAAATTTGCAAACTGCATCAGCAGCTAAAACAGACAAATGACCCTTTTTCAAGATCAATTTTCAGCAGGTAAAAATAGTTTTTAGAATTTTAAATTTTGTTCAAGATCAATTTTCAGCAGGTAATAGTAGATCTATTTCAGCTTATTTTGCTTTTAAAAGTTCATTAAGCTATCTGTTTTTAAGCTCAAATTTAGCAGTTTGTCTTTTGAAAAACCAAAAGTTCACTTAGCATGTACTGAGTAAATAAGATGTTTTCAAATAGTTTTTTTTTGTCCATTTGCTTTTCAAAATAGTTTTTTAGACCTGTTCGGTTCATATTTAGTAGTTCATAGCTTATTTAGGTTAGGTTCTAGCTTATTTTAGCTTTTCATAGAAAAACAAAAAATATTAAAAAAATAGCATAAGTAGATTTTTAATTGTGCTTTTTCTTAGCTTAATTGGATTTCAAAATGCTTATGGTTTGTTGTTTAGAGTAGCTTACAAGCTGAGCTTTAAGGTGGTATAAGCTAATTTTCCATAAGGTTCTATTTTCATGCTTAAAAATAAGCTCAAAAATAGCTAGACAGTCTGTTTGGTTTCCTATCTGCTTATAAGTGCTTAATTTGATTTTCAGCTTATTGATTAATCTTTTTGCTTATTAGTTACTTTCAAAAAAAGTTGTTTTCACAAAAATAGTTTATTTTTATCTGCTTTATAACTTTGTTTTTTAGGTTTTAGCAAAAATAAAAAAAGGGAAGGAGGGAAATTGTGAGTGAGCAAGGCTCGAACTCACAACCTCGACCTCCCTCAACCCTTTCATAACACTCAACACACACCACACTAACCACTGCGCCCTTGGGACTTTTACGTCCTAAGGTGCGTTTTAAATCCTTTTAACCCTTTTTTGAGTTTTAAGTATAATAAGCATTTCGAGTGCTTATTTGATTTTTTCCGGCTTATTTAGTTTAGCTCTTTAGGATTTGTTAATTTTCCTACATCCTGCTTATCATAAGCTATTTTTAGAAATTTTCTAGGATTTTTAGCTTAAAGTTTTATATTTTTCGTGAATTAATTTTGTTAAAAACTTTAAAAAATCATAAAAAATAGAAAAATAATCAAAAAAATAATTTTCTTTTTTATAAAATTTTCTTTTATCATATTCTAGGCTTAGGTTTGAAATTTACTTTCGTAGGGTTAATATTTTGAAAGTTCATTTTTTAAAGAACGGGATTTCATTCCCGTTCTTGTTTTCTTCGTTTTTAAACTTAAATTACCCTCGTTTTAGAATTTCCTTAGCATTTTCTTTTAAATAGTCATTTAGGATTAGAAAAAAGTTTAGAAAAGCATTTAGGGTTTAATTTTAGTTCAATTGCTTATTTGTCGCGTTTTCTTAATCCCGTTAACGTTTTTTTCATAGTTAGCTTTAATTGTGCTTTTATTTGCTCTCTATTAGGATTTTAGAAAACAATCATCTTCGAACCAATTCAAGTCATTGTCCAAATAACAAACGAGGTCTCAATTTCATAAGTCTTTGGGAAAACGACCCGGTAATCACTTATCGGTTAAACGTGTGATATTTTTGTAGATTTTTACTTTAAATCTTTGTCCTCAAGGATTTTTAGTAAATTTATTTATACTTTGATATTATTACGTATATATAAATATACTACATCAGGCGTCCTTTCCCTTAAATATAATATAAATATATATTATTTAAATTAATAATATATAAATTAAATATATAAATATTTAATATTAATAATTAATAAATTTATATATATTTTACATAATGAAAATAAAAATTAAAAATCTAATAAAATAAAATAATATATATATATAAATAATTATACTTATTTATAATATTATAAAATATTAATATTTATAATTTAAATTATATTTAATACTATTATATATATTAAAATATAATATTAATAAATAATAAATTATATATATGTAATATAATTAATTTTAAATTAATTATTTTATATATAAATAATAACAATATTATAATTATATTATTAAATATATTATATAAAAATAAAATAAATATAATATATTATATATTAAAAATAAATAAAATATAAATCTTAATTATAATAAAATATAAAATATTTTATAATAATATAATATAATATATATATAAAAATTTATTATAAATAAATAAATTATTATTTATATATAAATTAAAATATTATTAATATTATATTTAATTATTATATATAATAAAAATTATATATATATATTTATTTAATATATATATTATAAATAATTATACAATATATTTTATATATATTTTTTAAATATTAATACAATAAATAATTATATAAATATAATAATAATTATACAAATAATATGAAATATTAATATTATACATATAATTTAAAAAAATATAAAATAAAATAATTAATATATATATTTTCAATAAATTATTTATTTATATATTATAATAAATATATTAAATATTATATAATTTAATTTATTAATGTAATATATATATAATTAAATATATAGTATTATAAATTTAAAATAAAATAATTTATATTATTAAATTATATATTATATATATAAATATTAATAAAATTAATTTATCTATACACTATATAAAATTTATTATTATACAAATATAGTTATATTAAATTTTTAATTATATATAATACTTACTATATTAATATATAATATAATTAAATTTATTATATAAATTATTATTATAAATTAAATATTAAAAATAAATATAAAATATATATTTATTTAAAATACTAAATAACAAAATAACTATTATTATTATATTTATAACATATATAATATATAAATTATTATTTAAAATACATATATAATTAAATAAATATAAAAATATATATAATAAATTATATAAATAAATTTAAATAATAAATTTTATTTTAATTTTATATAATTATAATAATAAAAATAATTATAATAAATAATAATTTATTTAAATAAAATAATATATAATTAATATATTATATATTAAATAATAATAATATAATTATAAATATATTAAAAAATATAAATATAATAAATATTTTTATTAATATTATTAAAATACATTCTATATTATATTAATATAAAATATTTATTAATTAATATTATATATAAATATATTATATTTATTTAAATAAAAAATATTAAATATTATAAAAAATAATATAACTTTATACACATCAGATATGCACAGGGCCTGCAATCAAGACATGATGTATATTTCTACGAATCGTTTTCTGGCGGTTAACTCAGGGTCGATTGGTAATGAGCGAAACATGGGTATGGGTATCTGAAAGAGATTGTAGTGAGACGAGCGATTACGACCTTTATGATTAAAGGAAGGCGACTTTCCACGTTTTCGTATCAATGACTCGATGGAAATGCTTCTCTTTGTTGTTTAGAATCGGCTCTCAAATCCTCTTGGGCGATGACCGTTTATGATACTTCGAAAATGCATTAAGGATGTTCACCAGAAGCTTTTGTTATTCAGTAGCGAGTCGAAGATCATCAACTCGGATGTTGAAAGTTACTAGAAAAGATCAACGTCACAAGCCACCAATTACGGACTCCGGCATCAGAAAGAGACATACACTCATATCAAGACTTCTTAAGGATTAGTTTTTGTCGGATACAAGGAGAAACAGGTTGATGCGATCAGACGAACTTTACAAGTTCAGTGATAGGACTTAACTGGCCTTCGAACTTTTGCTGGGTTGGACATAACAAAGAATATGAATGGAGTACCTCCAAAGAGAAGATGGAGTACTTGGGAGAAGAAAGAGGCTAATTCATGAACAAGGCAATTGGACAAGCAGTTGAAAGAAAGATGGTTGATGAGGAGTCTGAAAAGTTTGTTGGTGGATAGGCACTATACGGAATGACTTCGGCTACTTCACACTAAACAATATGAATTTATGTCTTATTGTGTTTCGGCATCATAAGGTCATTTCGTATTTTTTATAAAATTTGTGAATATGTATTTGTGTAGTTGTAGACTTAAAAAGTGGGATATATAGTGTTTTAGGTATGAATTTTCAAGAATTCTTAGTAAATTCTAAATTTTAAAATTAACATACTCAAACACTTTATAATTCCCTCATAATTTAAGGGGGAGCATTAAGATGTTCCAATTATCGGCTTGTTAATAATTGGACATTTTTTTCCCCGAAACCATGAATATTTGAATCAATTGATATCCAAATTATCAAGAGATTTGACATTTTTGATAAGGGAGAAAATGTGATTAAAATATATGGCTAATAATTTGAGTTTTATGATTTCAAGTGTACGCTTTCCCACACATGTGCTAAACTCTTTTGATTAATCAATGCACATATGAAGGGGGTTAAGTTTAGGTATTCATTCCCATGATCCAGCCAGAACCGGAGGGATCTACACATGGATATTCCACTAGATAGTGTAGAAGTCCGTAGGTATGAAAAAAGGAGTAAAGTGAGATTAAGGGAAAAGTGCCGACTTAGATGGAGCTAGTATTGGAACAAACCCAACAAGGTGCTAGTTAAGAAGTCTCGGTAATCGCTGAAGGGGTTGAAGAATTTAAAAAGAAAAGTTAAGATAAAGGGTGAAAAGAAAGAGGCCCTCCTTACACTTCGGCAGAAACTGGGTCAATACATTTGCTGTCTAGAATCACAAAGATGATTACTGACATTGAAGACTGACATCATGGACCCACTGATGCAATGCACAACCCTCCCTAGCTACTCAGAATCTCTCAAAAGATTCCAGTTTCATTTCTCACGGAGATTATACGCATTTCTATCAATTTTCTTACTCTGAGTTAGTTGGTATTGAAAAGGTGGCAGTCTGCTCCAGCCTCCGATCACTAAAACCAATGTGCACTATTGAGTCTAGAGCTAAAAGAGATCATCCATAAATCTCATTAGGACACTTGTCAAAATTATGCTTGCTAATTCACACAATGTGAAAAACAAGAAATATATATTAATAGTCCGATGCATTATCCTTGTGATTTTGCCAGAACATCCGAGTGATACTTAAGTATTCACAATGAAGATGGAAATCCTACTTGAGTCAATATCAAACAAGCTCTTGGTAGGTGACATGTGAGATCCTATACGGATCGAGCTTGTGATAATAGATATCGATTTGGTCCAGCTTATGAATTGATGAATTTTAAAAAAGATAAAACTGTTGGTGTGTCATAAAAACCGTTTGCAATTTGACACACCGACTGATTTTCTAAATCGATTTTCAATCTTATGTCCATATAGCATGTATTCAGAACGACATTGATGATGACAAAACCCAATCAGACAATGAAAATAAATCAAATTCCGAGCATGAAATTGATGAGAATGAATCGGACTCAGAGTTTGATCAAGAAGAAAATGAAGAAGATGAACATGATGAAGAAGAAGTGAAGGACAAACTTGTTAAATCCCTGTCCAACGATTCTGATGATGAAAATGAAACAAAGATTACTGATAAAGCAGAAGGTGATGAAGATGAAGAGATGGATTACACTACCAGTCAACTATATGATGATGTGGATATACGGCTGAATGAACTAGTTGATGATGATAAAGTGTTTGTTCAATAGGAGGGTTCTGATGCTGCAATGACTAACGTTTAACAAAGGAATGAAAATCCAGAGATCTTACAAGCCATTAAAGATGCTCATGTGACACTTTTAACTGTTCCACAAAAGACTGAAGTCTCAGTTACCAGCTCTTCTCATTCATCTGACTTGGCGGCTAAATTCTTAAACTTCTCAAATATTCCCCATATAGATGCTGAAATTGTTTCTCCTATGGATGTTCACGTCCATCATGAAGTACCAAGCCAGCAAACACCCATACTCCTTACAATACCAGTCTCAGTTATTTCTGATTTTTCATTAATATTCTCCACCGTCATCCCACAATCATTACCATCCTTCACTCCTCAACCACAACAATCAACACTAACACCACCACCAAAAACTAAAGCTACAAATCCTCTGTCAACACTTCCTGATTTCGCATCAGTCTTCTAATTCAACAACAGAGTCACATCATTGGAAAAAGAAGTTGCTGAGCTAAAAAAGGATCCTCTCCATACTCAAGTGACAGCTTTAGTTGATGATCATCTTGATGCAAGGCTGGGAGCAACCAGAGATGAATTCATGAACTTCCTTTCGGCATCACTCACTACAAGGATCATAGAGCAAGTCCGGAATCAACTACCTCAGATTATGCCAGAGTAAGTGTCTAACTTTACCCCCCCCCTCAGTGATCTAAAAGATGGTTAAAGAGTCACTTGAAGATGCTATTCTAGCCAAGGAGTCTTCTCAACCACAATCTTCATATGAGGCTGCTGCAACGCTTATGGAATTTGAGTTGAAGAAGATTTTAATCAACAAAATAGATAAAAGTGAATCATATCTGGCAGCTCCTGGACACAGAGAATGCTGTGAAGGATTGAAAAAATCTTATGATCTCGCCAAGACTATCTTCTCTACTTACGGTAAAGTGTATTCGTTAAAGAGAAGTCGAAAAGGCAAAGATAAAGATGAAGACCCTTCCGCTGGATTAGACCGAGGTTTGAAAAAGAGGAAGACTAGCAAGGATGCAACACCAGAAACAGGTCCTAAAGCTAAAGAATCATAGTCTGGATCATCCGAAGGCGACAAGTATCAATCAAAATCTTCTGGAAAGTCTATTCAATCAGAGGAACCAGAGTTTGAGGTTGCAGATTCGGATATGCCACAAGATCAAGAGGAGAATTTGGGTAAGGATGATGAAGAACCCAAGGAGAAGGTTGCATCTAAACGTGACTGGTTCACCAAACCTACACAACCTCAAGAACCTACTGATCCTGATTAGAATATTGACAAGTCTCCACAACAAGGACAAAATCAAAGCTGGTTAATGACTCTTGCATCGTTTGTTAAAAACCGTCAAAAACCTTTGATGAATTCATGAGCACTCCAATAGACTTCTTTGCATTCATCATGAATGGCCTGAAAATCAACAATCTTACCTAAGAAACATTGTTAGGACTAGCGTTCAAACTTCTCAAAGGCATACATTCCAATTATGCTGAGTTGGAATATGATTTTGAAGAATGTTACAAGTCTCTTTCAGAAAAACTTGATTTGGAAAATCCAGAAGGCGATGATTATCCATTTGATCTTACCAAACTCCTACCTTTAGTTATGAGTAGAAATTGTCAAAAAGTACATGTTGTTTACTTCTTCAACAACGATCTCAAGTATCTGCAAGGAGGTATTCGACTATGACCTACACGACTTCTCTCACAAAGACAAAGGCTGCTCAATTTGATCTTCCAGGCATTGAAGACATGGTTCTAAATATATGGGTTCCTGTTAAAGTCGCCTATGATAAACATGCACTATGAGGTATTTCTCATTGGAGAGAACAATGTAAGACCTTCTATGCATATGCACGAGGCCTGCAATCAAGACATGATGTATATTTTACAAAATGTATTCTGGCAGTACCTCAGGTCGAGGTAATTAGGAAACATGGGTATGGGTATCTGCAAGAGATTGTGGTAAGAAGAGTCGATAACGACCTTTATAGATTCAAGGAAGGTGACTTTCCACGTCTTCGTATCAATGACATCGAAGACATGCTTCTCCTTGTTGTTCCAAATTAGATTACAAATCTCTCTAGCCATGACATTTCTGACTTCGCAATAGCATTAAGAATGTTCACCAGAAGTTTGGTTATTCAAAAGCGAGTCGAAGATCTTCAACTCGGAGTCAAAATTTACCAAATGAAGATCAACTTCACTAAGCCAGAAACTACCAAATCCGGCATCAGGAAAAGAGACCCATACACTCCTCAAGGATTCCTTTATGTCGACAACAAAGGGAGAAACAAGTTGATGTGACCAGACAAACTTTACAAGTTCAGTGATAGGACATTAACTGGGCTTTGAACTTCGCTGGATGACATAACAAAGAATATCCGAACAAAGAATATCCAAAAGGAGTACCTGCCAAAGAGAAGATGGAGTACATTGGAAAAGAAAAGATCTAATATCATGATCAAGGCGATTGACAAGCATCTGAAAGAAAGAAGGATGATGAGGAGCCTCAAAAAGTTTATTGGTGGGAGACACTACGGAACTGACCTCCGGCTACTTTCAACAAATAATATAACTTTGTCATATTGTTTAAGTCACATAATTTCATTTTGTATTTTATAAATTTGTGAATATGTTAAAATAAGTATGTATGGAGACTTAAAAATGAGGCATATATAGTGTTTTGAGTAAGAAATTTTCAAGATTTCTTAGTAAATTCAAAATTTTCAAGTTAACATACTCAAACACCATATAATTCCCTCATAATTTGAGTGGAAGCATTAATATGTTCTAATAATCGGCTTGTTAATAATTGGGCATCTTTTTCCAGAAACCATGAATATTTGAATCAATTGATATCTAAAATATCAAGAGAATATTGACATATTTGAAAAGTGTGGAGAAGAATGTGATTAAAATATCAGGCTAATAATGTGTTTTATATGATTCTAAGTGTAAGCTTTTCCATATATGTATCAAAACTCATTTGATTAATCGATGTCACATATGGATATGGAGCAAATGGTTATGAAAAACTCTCAACGTGTAAATCTTTTGATATTTATATTAAACACTTTGATTGAACTTTTCAATGATTTTGGAAGGACCGTGATGGAATACCTAAAAGACCGACCATGTACTTAAATTTATAGAGTTATAAGGCGGTTAGGCATAAGTATTCAAATCCCATGATCCAGCCAGAACCGGAGGGATCTACCCAGGGATATCCACTAGATAGTGTAGAAGTCCTTAGGTATGATACAAAAGGAGAAAAAGTGAGAATCGAGAAAAGTGTCGAATGAGATGGAGCTAGTACTGGAAAAGTTAAGATAAAGGGTGAAAAGAAAGAAGCCCTCCTTACACTTAGGTAGATATCGGGTCAATACATCTGCTATCAAGAATCACAAAGATGATTGCTGACATTGAAGACTGACATCATGAACCCAGTGATGCAATGTACAACCCTCCCTAGCCACTCAGAATCTATCAAAAGATTTCTGTTTCATTTCTCACGGAGATTATATGCATTTCTATCAACTTTCTCACTCTGAGTTAGTTGGTATTGAAAAGGTGGCAGTCTGCTCCATCCTCCGATCACTAAAACCAAAGTGCACTATCGAGAAAGAGATCATCCATAAATCTCATTAGGACACTTGTCAAAATTATGCTTGCTAAGTCACACAATGTGAATAATAAGATATATATTAAGAGTCCTATACATTATCCTTATGATTTTACCAGAACATCCGAGTGATACTTATTAAGTATATAGGTGCTTAATCAAATGAATATCATATAATCAAATATAAAACACAGCGGAACATGCCTATCAACGAATCCATAGAGTCATATGATCAATCAAAATGAAAACAACGATTATTACCTTTGAAGTGTGATCGATATAATCAAATAACAACCTTCTCTTGTACATGATCTATCTAAGAAACCAAGTGACCAACGTAGATCACCTCTATGAATATCCACACTACATTTCACCATATACCTCTTTATTGATAAAATATAATGCCTAAAAACATTACTAATATTTTTCACATCTTTACGTTTTGATAATCACAAAATATAAAAATGTTCAATGTAAAATTAAACGTAAACAAGTAATTAGTAGTAATTTTCATCGAAATTAATCATCACTAATCAAGTATGAATATATAAATGCTTAATGCATTTTATGATCAGATAAAACTTTTATTCAACCTCACATATTTTATAAAATGTTGTAAACTTTTTATAAACATTACAAAACATTTTCTATAATAAAAAAATGTTTTATTCAAATAAATATTTTGAAATTCCAAATTTTTGGATCTAAAACTGCTATAGAAGTCCACGAAAATTCCCCCAACACCAAAAAAATGACAAACTGGGAGCCCCTATTCTAGGGCGGCCCATTACAATAAAAGGGCGGCCCCCTCTAATTAAGGGGACCGCCCACCTATTTAAGGGGACCGACCCATAACTGACGCTCCTCAATTTGTCTAATAAATACTAGAGTATTCCCCATGATTTTCCTCCACCTTTTGCGCAACTCATTCTATTCTGCTCATACAGCTCAAATATCATCTCTAAAAATCCTTTTACTGATCATTTAATCATAAACTTTATTTCCAAGTGATCCCCAGCTTAATTCCTCAAGTGCAAGAGAAAAATACTTCGATCATCAAGTGAACGAAGTCAATTACACCTTTGTGTGCTGTTGCCAACACTTATTGCATCCATACCATAACTTGTAAATCAATTGTATATCTTGTATTTATGTGTAGTAGCTAGATCTTGGTAATCTTTGTAAGTATAGTTAAATCGTGGTGATCTTACCAAGTAGTGTTAGATAGTTGTGATATAAGTAGTGTGGTGAAGTGAAGTTGTGAAGTTGTGAAGAAGTCTTGAAGTTGTGAAAAAGTCATGAAGTTGTGAAGTCGTGAACAAGTAGTGTGAAGTCGTGTTGTCTGATAGAGTGGCGATAATCGAGCTAAGATTAGAAACTCGCATTAGCTTTGTGACGTAAATCGGTGTAAGCAACGTTGTGTAAGGTTTTCTCCGCCATAAGGGAGCTTGTTGACATAGTGAAGAAAACTCTTGAGTTAGGTGCTCGAGGAGTGGAGTAGGGCGAAGAGGTGCTTCATTACCAAACCACTATAAATCCTCGCGTTGTGGTTTGACTATTCTTACTCTTATCTATTGCCTTACATTAATTTCTCATACTATCCTATTAATTGTTTAGATAAGTATATTGTTCATATTGTGTAAGTGTTGAATTCACATAAAGTCGAATCTAGAATTTTTACAAACACTTTAAACCTTTAAATAAAAAGCGGCAAACTATTCAACCCCCCTTCTAGTTTTCCACAATTGGTATCAAGAGCCACATTAAACAAGATTTTTAAAATATATCGTATTTTAAAACTTGAATCGATCTATGGAATCGGAAAAATATTTAATAGGGAAATCTATGCAAAGACCACCAATATTTGAAAGTGATGGATTTATTTATTGGAAAAATAGATTCGAAACTTATGTGAAATCAAAAGATCTAGACCTTTGGCATGTTATTACCGATGGTGATTTTTCTCCTATTCAAAATAATCCCAAAACTAAAAAGGATGAATTTGTACCTTTTCATAAACAAAGCGATGATCTTAAAAAGAAACTTGCAAAAAATAATGAAGCTAAAATGGTAATTTATAATGCTTTGCCACGTAAAGAATACGAAAGAATTTTTATGTGTCAAACCGCAAAAGAAATTGGGATAACTTATATTACCACTCATCAAGGAAATAAGTAAGTCCAAAGCTAACAAATAGCTCTTCTTGTTCAACATAGGACAATTCATGATTTCCGGAAGAGAATCATTAGATAAAGCCTTTGCTAAATTTAACACTATTATTACTAGCTAAAAAGCACGTTGATGAAGGTTTTTCATAGCAAGATGTTTTAGGAATTTCTTAGGCATTACATCCAAAATGGCGCGTCGAATCTCGGCCGATTAAATAATCCAAAATCCTAGCTCAAACCTTACCTCTTGACGAACTTATTGGAAACTTGAAAGTTTATGAAGAAGTAATAAAGAAAGATTTCTAAACGGTCAAAGGCAAGAAAGAACAAAGTAGATCACTTGCATTAAAAGTGAAAAAGGAAGTAAGTGATGAAGATAGCGCAAGCTCCGATAGTGAAGACGAAAAGTATGCTAAGGCCGTAAAGGAATTTAAGAAATTTTTCAAGAGACGAGGAAGATTTGTAAGACAACCACGAGGCGATAGAAAAACATTCCAAGACGTCAGAAATGAAGGCTTGACGTAAAAATTAGAAAGAAAATGTTTAGATGTGGTGATCCCAATCACCTCATTGGAGAATGTTCAAACCACAAAGAACAATGATCAAAGAGCGTTTTAATTGGAGGAGGCCTGGAGCAAACAATGGAGAAGATAAGTGGAAAATACTAAAAGAACTTTCTTGTAGCTCAGCGCCCCGATGAAATATATGCAAAGGAAATAAACTTGGAACTCCATTATAATACAGATAGTGATGCTCAAAACACATGACCAGTAATCGAAAGTTATTTTCTTCATACAAAGCATACAACGGAGGAAACGTAATCTTTGGGAGCAACATGCGAGCGTACAATCATGAGGCAAAGGTAAACGATTTTTCTCAAGACTCCTAACAATATCAAAAATGTGAGCACGTAGATAACTTAACATTAACTTGCTTAGTATCGGTTAAATAATGTGATAACAAATGCAAAAAATTATTACCGAAAATGATACGAAATAATCAAAGAGGAAAAGTTAATAGGTAAAGGAAATAGGAAAGTGAATATATGTAATTGAAACTATGAAATAAACTGGAAGACAAAATATGCCTTGCCCCATTGGACGAAAACTGTCTACACTAAAGGCATACGGAATTAGGTCATGCCTATTATGAATTAATTCAATCATTAGCCGTCTAAAGAATTATTAGAAACCTACCCAAACAAAATACGACTGACGATTTTTGTGATGCATGCAAAAGTTGGAAAACAAGCCTTGCGAGTCACAAGTTAAAAATATTGTTTCAACAACTAATCTACAACTACTTCACGAAGATGGATTGTTTTGGCCCTCCGCCAAACGAAGGTTATCGAGAAATCGTATACCTTAGTAATCTGTATATGACTATTCTCGATTCACACTGAGGACTAGATTTTTAACAAATAAAACCCGAAGCCTCGAAAAATCTTAAAATATTTACAGAATGATCCAAAAAAAATTAGGTTGTTCCATTGTATCAATTAGAACGGATCATGGTCGGGAATTTGATAACGAATTACAATTCGGAAACTATTATGATTTAAATGGGATATCTCACAATTTTTCCGCTCCTCGTACTCCACAATCAAATAGGGTAGTAGAAAGAAAAAATTTGCACTCTACAAGAAATGAGTAGAACCATGTTAAATGAACAATCAACCTATATAATTAATAGAGTTTCCATTAGACGTATTTTAGGAAAAACTCCATACGAGTTGTTAAGAGGTAGGAAACCAAACTTTAACTATTTTATGAGTATTCGGAAGTAAATGTTTTATTCTTAATACAAAAGATTACCTCACCAAGTTCGACCCAAAGTCATACGAAGGTGTCTTCCAAGGATATTCGCAAAATAGTAAAGCTTACATAATACTTAACAAACAAACAATGAAAATTAAAGAGTCGTTGAATGTAACTTTTGATGAAACTCCTCCCCTGCCTAAAACATCACCATTGGAAGATGATGAGTTAGTCGAAGAAGAAGCTATTGAGGTTAGTAAAACAAAACCCATAGGCAATGATCTTGAAGACATCTCATTAGAAAATAATCAAATTGTAAATATTAAAGAATCTAAAACTCATCCCCTAGATAACATTATTGGTAATCTAAATCAAAGAACTCTTAGGTTGCAAGCTCAAGACAAAAGCAATTTCTTTTGCTTTATTTCAACAATAGAACCTAAAAATATAAATGAGGCATTAAAAGATAAAAATTGGGTAATGGCCATGCAAGAGGAACTAAACCAATTTAAAACAAATGATGTTTGGGAACTAGTCCCAAATCGCATGGATATGACCATCATAGGAACAAAATGGGTATATAAAAATAAACTCGATGAAAATGGTGTCGTAACTAGAAACAAAGCTAGGTTAGTCGCCCAAGGTTATATTCAACAAGAAGGAATTGATTATGACGAAACATATGCACCCATAGCTAGACTAGAGTCCATAAGAATACTTTTAGTTTATGCTTGCGCACTAGACTTTAAGTTATACCAAATGGATGTGAAGAGTGAATTCCTTAACGGTTTTATCAATGAGGAGGTTTACGTGGCACAACCTCCGGGATTCATTGACTTCGTAAAACCTAATTATGTCTATAGACTTAAAAAAAGCTCTTATGGAGTCTAAAACAAGCTCCAAAAGCTTGGTACCGATCATTTAAAGCCTATTTTTATTAAACAGGTTTACTCATGGAGGAATGGTAATAACACACTTTTCACTAACCTCATATTGTCTAAAATACATAATGTTAGACATTATATTCGGAACAACACTTGTCAAGAAATGATTGATGACTTGTGCCAAGATCATGCATGCTGATTTCTGAAATGAGTATGATAGGGGAACTAAATTTCTTCTTAGGATTACAAATAAAATAATTAGATGATGGAATATTTTTTAATCAATCAAAATATATTAAGGAAATGCTTAAGAAATTTAGAATAGAAGACTCTAAGCCAATAAAAACCCCTATGTCTACGAAAACCAAACTCATGAGAGACGAAGAAAGTGAGTCCGTAGATAACACTAAATATAAAGGCATGATAAGTAGTTTATTATACTTAACGGCAAGTAGACCCGATATCAAGTTTAGTGTTTGTCTTTGCACCCACTTTCAAGAGGATCCCAAAACCTCTCACCTAGAAGCGGTTAAACGTATCTTTCGATACATTAAAGGCACTACGCATTTAGGATTATGGTATCCTAAGGGATCCGGCATAGAAACAATAGTGTATGCGGATTCGGATCATGCGGGAGATTACGTAGATCGCAAGAGCACTAGTGGTGTTTGCACGTTTATGGGATGTTGCCTAACATCTTGGTTTTCGAAGAAGCAAACCGCTCTTGCCATCTCCACAACCGAAGCGGAATATGTAAGCGCCGGAAAGGCATGTCAACAAGCCCTATGGATGAAACAAGCTCTCGTAGACTATGGCGTTAGGTTAGACGACATTCCAATAATGTGTGATAACAAAGGGGCTATAGACTTAAGTAAGAATCCCGTTCAACACTCACGAACAAAACACATTGAGATTCGCCATCACTTTCTTCGCGATAATATTCAAAAAGGGAATATCTCTATAGAAAAGGTCTCATCGGAAGACAACATAGCCGATATTCTAACTAAACCACTTAAACGTGAGCCATTTAACTACTTACGTCTAGGTCTAGGAATGATGGAACAAATTGATTAAGTTTTTGGCATAATAAAGAAATGATAATCATCAAAGAACTGTTTGTCAAAAATCTGAGAAAATTTTTCTCAACAGGTGGCGGCCCCCTTAATTTTAAGGGGACCGACCAGACTTTAAGGGGACCACCCACCTGACTGACTAAATTTTTTTCTCTCTCTCTCTCTCTGTCTAAGTTTTTATTTTACACAAAAACACAAGATTGGGAAAAGTCTATAAGCAAACTTTTACAAATTCTTCTATCTAAATGCATCTCATTATATACATATATATACAATAGTCCCAATCTATTATTTTCTAAAAAGTCTTTCTCACAACTAGAAGCACATGAAAATCAATTTTCATATATTGTTGAGATATGCTAAAAACATTTTTCACATATGCATAATGTTCTCTTACTTGTTGTCAAAAGTATATAATCTATTATATATTTTTGACATCTTGGTTGAGCAAAATTAAATCAAGGAGCATTTGGATTATTTCTTAGGTTTTACATGTTTTAGTGTCGAAATAATCGCTACTTCACATTTGTCGCACTTAGGCATACACTAGTATTTGCGCAAAAGTTTGGTTCATTTTTAACTTAACCCTCTTGTCAAAAAAAAAATTTTGTGCATTATATCTAGTTACTATTTTATATGCTCTTCACTCTTTTGGTCTTCAATTCATATATGATTATATGTCAAAATTAAGTGAAATAGTTTTATCATACATCTTGTCATATATATGTAGAATGTTGAATGCTTAATTGTTATGTGCTAAAAAATCTTAATTGCCATAAAGGGATGGACTTGCTGCAAATTAACCACCAAAACAGAAACCCTTACACAAAATTTTGAGAAAAATCAATTTTTGGGAAATCTGAGAAATAGCAGCAGGCGGCCCCCTTAATTCATAAAGGGCGGTCCCCTTATCTCTATGGGGACCGGCCTAGACAGTCACGGGTAAAACAGTATTTTCATCCCTTTTTGACCAAGTATCCTCTAGACTTAGCTACTGTTTCCCTAAATATACAACCATTTTTTGGATTTGATCCTTTAAATGTTTATTCTTCCTAATTTAAACCTTTCCTCCACTATAAATACATTCTCAACCATCATCATCACAATCATCCTCACCAATGACATCTCCTAACAAACCCACATCCAAACCATCAAAGGTAGCCAAAATGAGTGTGAAACCCATTTGGAGGAAGAAACTAAACCCTTGTAACACATCCAATGAGTTCAATGTAAATTCACCTACACCAATGCTAAAACCACTCACTCCTCATCATGAACCATCTCAAGAAAACAATTACCCCAATCAAGAATTACTAAATCCTTACATTAAGGACACTCCCACATCACCACAAGTTGTCTCACATCCTCCATTTCCCATCTCACCCATCAATTCATATGTTACTCACACTCAAGCTCCACCTCAAAGTGACAACCAAACTCAATACACACCACCTCTATCTCTAAGTAGAGAAAGCCTAGTTGATAACATTAATAAACTACAAGACCTATCAAACCTCTTAGCCATGCATCTCTCTCAACAACAAAACAACATTTCCTCATCACCTTACTCTTCAAACCTACCATACACCCTCAACATTAACCAAGTTGAAACCTATGTTGAGTATTGCCCTTGTTGCATCTTCACCCAAAAACAATTCTTTTCTTTAAGTGAGGATATCAATTAGATTGAATTCCTCCCCACTCGACCACATCCACCACCTAGAGTTCAAAGAGATTACCCTTTCATAACCACCTCCGCTCCAAACTCTCCATCAACAACCAACTAATCTCGTTATATGCCTACAAATAATCGTCAAACCCTTTTGTGTCGCAAGCAAGTCAAAAATCCTTCTATGGCTATTTAGGATTTTTATATGCTTTTAAAGCATATTTGTTTTTCTTTTTATATGTGCTTGTGTGTAGTTCACACACATTGTCCTAAATGAATGAAGTATCTTTTGCTTTGATGTTTGCTTGCACTTGTCATATTTTTCCTTCCTTCTTGCTCCATGTTAGAAATATTTGTATTGTTCTAACTCGTTTTTGTAGCTAAGAAACATAGCTCGATTCCTTGGTGCCCTCAAACGGGGGGGAGCACACATCAAGGGGGAGCATTTATTCTGTCACTTTTATAAAATGTTGTAAACATTTTTATAAGCATTACTAAATATTTTCTACAATTAAAAGAAATGTTTTTATTCAAAATAAACATTTTAAAATTCAAAATTTCGGACCTAAAACGGCTAGAAAGTTGCAGAAGATTCTCCCTACACAAAAGGACAAACTAGGGAGCGCCTAGTCTAGGGCGCCCCCCATAAATACACAGGCGGCCCCCTTATCTTTAAGGGGACCGCCCACTTATTTAAGGGGACCACCCATAGGTAGACGCTCCTCCAGAATGTCCAATAAATACTGGACCTTTCCCTACTATTTTCTCACATTTTGCACTCATTATTTCTGATAAAAAATAGCCCATACATCTCATTAAAATTCTTTGATCATTTAATCATAAAGCTTTATTTCCAAGTGATCCAAGCTCAATTCTTCAAGTGCAAGAGAAGAATACTTCCATCATCAAGTGAAGAAGTATTACACCTTTGTGTGTTTTTGCAATCTTATTGCATCCATATCATAAATTGTAAATCATTTGTAAATCTTGTAAAGTTATGTAGTTGCTATATCTAGGTGATTGTTGTAAGTATAGTTGGATCTTGGTGATCTTTCCTAGTAGTGTTAGTTAAGTGTGATTATAGTAGTGGCTTGGTGAAGTAGTGGTGTAAAGAAAACTAATGTGTGAAGAAGGTGTGTAGTAGTGATCAAGTCGTGAAGCCTTTCTAATTAAACATGATTACTCTATGGGAATGGTAGATAACACACTCTTCATTAAAAAGAAAGACTCCAACCTCATTATTGTCCAAATATATGTTGAGAATCTATTATTCGGATCAACTTGTCATGAAATGTGTGTTGACTTTGCAAATTCATGCATGATGAGTTTTTGAATGGTTAATGGGGGAGACTAAATTTTTATCTTTAGGATTACAAATATAATAATTAGATGATGGAATATTTTTTAATCCAAATCTAAAATATAATAAGGGAAATGCTTAGGAAATTTGGACTAGGGGGGAAAAAAAGACTCAAGCCAATGAAACCCTATGTCTACGGAAAACTCAAACTACGAGAGACGAAGAAGGTGAGTCCGTAGAGAATACCAAATATAAGAGGCATGATATGGTAGTTTATTATACTTAACGGCAAGTAGACCCGAGTAGATGTTAGTGTTTGCTTTGTGCGCTCTTTCAAGAGGATCCCAATACCTCTCACCTAGAAGCGGTTAATCGTATCTTCGATACATTTAAAAGGCACTACGAATTTAGGATTATTGGTATCTAAGGGTATCCGCGCATAGAAACATAGTGCGTCTGTGTATGCGGATTTGGATCATGCGGGAGATTACGTAGATCGCAAGAGCACTAGTGGTGTTTGCACGTTTATGGGATGTTACCTAACACCTTGGTTTTCAAAGAAGCAAACCGCTCTTGCCATCTCCACAACCGAAGCGGAATATGTAAGTGCCGGAAAGGCATGTCAACAAGCCCTATGGATGATACAAGCTCTCGTAGACTATGGTGTTAGGTTAGACGATATTCCAATAATGTGTGATAACAAAGGGGCTATAGACTTACGTAAGAATCCCATTCAACACTCACGAACAAAACACATTGAGATTCGCCATCACTTTCTTCGCGATAATATTTAAAAAGGGAATATCTCTATAGAAAAGGTCTCATCGGAAGACAACATAGCCGATATTCTAACTAAACCACTTAAACGTGAACCATTTAACTACTTACGTCTAGGTCTAGGAATGATAGAACAAATTGAATAAGTTTTCGGCATAATAAAGAAATGATAATCATTAAAGAACTATTTGTTAAAAATCTGAGAAAAATGTTCTCAAACAGGTGGCGGCCCCCTTAATTTATAAAGGGCGACCCCCTTAATTTTATAATCTAATATACATTTTTGACAATCTTGGTTGGGCAAAATTAAATCAAGGACCATTTGGATTATTTCTTAGGTTTTACATGTCTTAGTGTCGAAATAATCGCTACTCCACATTTGTCGCACTTAGGCACACACTAGTATTTGCACAAAAGTTTGGTTCGTTTTTAACTTAACCCTCTTGTCAAGAAAAATTATTTGTGCATTATATTTAGTTATTATTTTATATGCTTTTCACTCTTTTGGTCTTCAATTCATATATGATTATATGCCAAAATTATGTGAAATAGTTTTATCCTATAACTTGTCATATATATGTAAAATGTTGAATACTTAATTGCTATGTGTTAAAAATCTTACTTGCCATAAAAGGATAGACTTGCTGCAGATTAACCACCAAAACAGAAACCCTTACATAAAATTTTGAGAAAAATCGATTTTTGAAAAATCTGGGAAATAGCAGCAGCCAGCCCCCTTAATTCATAAAGGGCGGTCCCCTTATCTTTAAGGGGACCGACCCCTAATTAAGGGGACCAGCCTAGCATATCACGAGTAAAATAGTATTTTCATCCCTTTTTGACCAAATACCCTCTAGACTTAGCTATTGTTTTCCTAAATTCACAAACATTTCTTGGATTTGATCCTTTAAATGTTCATTATTCCTAATTTAAACTTTTCCTCCACTATAAATACATCATCAACCATTATCATCACAATCATCCTCACCAATGATATCTCCTAACAAACCCACATCCAAACCTTCAAGGGTAGCCAAAATAAGTGTGAAACCCATTTGGAGAAAGAAACTAAACCCTTGTAACACATCCAATGAGCTCAATGTAAATTCACCTACACCAATGCCAAAACCACTCTCTCCTCATCATGAACCATCTCAAGAAAACAGTCACTCCAATCAAGCATTACCAAATCCTTACATTAAGGACACTCCCACATCAACACAAGTTGTCTCACATCCTCCATTTCCCATCTCACACATCAATTCACATGTTACTCACACTCAAGCTCCACCTTAAAGTGACAGCCAAACTCAACATACACCACCTCTATCTCTAAGTAGAGAAAGCCTAGTTGATGACATCAATCAACTACAAAACCTATCAAACCTCTTATCCATGCATCTCTCCTAAGAACAAAAAAACATTCCCTCATCACCTTACTCTCCAAACCTACCACACACCCTCAACATTAACCAAGTTGAAACCTATGTTGGGTATTGCCCTTGTTGCATCTTTACCCAAAAACAATTCCTTGCTTTAAGTGAGGATATCAATTGGATTGAATTCCTCCTTACTCGACTACATCCACCACCTAGAGTTTAAAGAGATTACCCTTCCATAACCGCCTCTGCTCCAAACTCTCCATCAACAACCAACTAATCTTGTAATATGCCTACAAATAATCGTCAAATTCTTTTGTGTCGCAAGCAAGACAAAAATCCTTCTATGGCTATTTAGGATTTCTTTTTATGTATTATATAACACCCCGTGTTTTCAATTCATTTGTGATGTCAATAAAGCTACTAATTATTTTTAGTGTTGTACGCATTTACTTGAAATTTCATGAATTAAGTTAAATCGCATAAGCTAAGAATGATCATTTAATGTAAACGGGCATCAAACAATTAAATGTTTATATCAAGCAAGTATTAAATAATTATTTTGGAGAATAATTATGGTCTTTGTTTATTTTATTTTTATCGGTTACGCAAAGTGTTTACGTTTCGCGATAAATTAAGTTTAGGCATTTTCGGAACCACAAAAATATTTCTACGCTTCAACAAATACCCACTTTTATACCCAATCCTCAAAAATCACAAAAATATATCATACATATGCATGTATAACCAGATATATAGAGATGGTTACAAAAATATCTAGTTTAAAAACACCACTCCTTATTTTCATGAGATTATGTCTCATTTAGGGAACCAACGACCCTTAGTCAATCACAAAATATAAAAACGTTCAATGTAAAATTAAACGTAAACAAGTAATTAGTAGTAAATTTATTTATTTTGTGAAAATTTTATCCTTAAAGGTATGAATATATAAAATGCTTAATGCATTTATCGATCAAAGGAAATTTTTATTCAACCCTTACACTTTTATAAAATGTTGTAAACATTTTTATAAACATTACCAAAACTTTTCATACAATTAAAAGAAAATGTTTTCATTTCAAATAAAATTTTGAAATTTAAATTTTTAGACTTAAAACGGCTAGAAATTTCCAGAAAATTCTCCCTACACAAAAGGACAAACTGGGGAGAGCCCAGTCTAGGGCGGCCCCTTTAAATACACGGGCGACCCCCTTATCTTTAAGGGGACCACACACCTATTTAAGGGGACCACCCATAGGTAGACGCTCCTCAAGAATGTCCTATAAATACTGGATTTTTTCTCACTATTTTCTCACCTTTTGCACTCATTCTTTCTGATCAAAAACAGCCCACACATCTCATTAAAATCCTTTGATCATTTAATCATAAAGCTTTGTTTCCAAGTGATCCAAGCTCAATTCCTTAAGTGCAAGAAAAGAATACTTCCATCATCAAGTGAAGACGTATTACACCTTTGTGTGTTTTTGCAATTTTATTGCATCCATATCCTAACTTGTAAATCATTTGTAAATCTTGTAAAGTTTTGTAGTTGTTAGATCTTGGTGATTGTTGTAAGTATAGTTAGATCTTAGTGATCTTTCATAGTAGTGTTAGTTAGGTGTGATTATAGTAGTGGCTTAATGAAGTAGCGGTGTAAAGAAAATTAAGGTGTGAAGAAGTTGTGTAGTATTGATTAAGTCATGAAGTAAAGTTGTGTAGTGAAGTTGTGAAGTTGTGGTAGATTGGTTCTAGCTAAGATTAGAACTTGACATCTAGCTTAGTGTCGGAAATCAAGATAAGCTAAAGTTGTGTAAGGTTTTCTCCGCCATAAGGGAGCTTGTTGACATAGTGAAGAAAACTCTCGAGTTAGGTGCTCGAGGAGTAGAGTAGGGCGAAGAGGTGCTTTGTTGCCGAACTACTATAAATCCTCGCGTTGTGGTTTGATTGTTCTTACTCTTATCTCTTGTCTTACATTATTTTCTCATACTATCCTATTAATTGTTTAGATAAGTATATTGTTCATATTGTGCAAGTGTTGAATTCACATAAAGTCGAATCTAGAATTTTTACAAACACTTTAAAACCTTAAATTAAAAAGCGATAAACTATTCAACCCCCCTTCTAGTTTTCCACACATTGGTTGTTCAGTGGTCCTTGAAGGGGTCACTGAAGAGGTTGTTCAGCAACCTGAACTTGAGCTTGGAAAAAATAAAAGGAATAAGACTCCAAAGGATTTTAGACCTGAATTTCAATTATACTTAATTGAAGGAACAAAGGATGAGGTCTCTGACCAACACTCCTATTTCTTTAATGCCGAGGATGAATCCAAAACATTTGATGAAGAAATGAAGTCCTAAGATGTTGCTTTCTAGAAAGAAGCAATTAATGATGGGATGGACTCCATCATGGGCAACAACACTTGGGTGTTGGCTGATCTACCTCCAGGTTGCAAACCTCTTGGTTGCAAATGGATCTTCAAAAGAAAACTAAAGGTAGATGGAACTATTGAAAAGTTCAAGGCAAGGCTGGTCATTCAAGGCTTTAAACAAAAGTCAGGGATAGACTACTTTGATACTTATGCTCCAGTGGCACATATCAGTACCATAAGACTGCTGATTGTTATGACATCAATTCACAATCTGGTTATTCATCAAATGGATGTAAAAACAACTTTCTTGAATGGTGACTTAGATGAGGAGGTCTATATGAACCAACCTCAGGGCTTCATCATGCCTGGCAATGAAAACAAGGTGTGTAAACCGATTAAGTGTTTTTATGGACTAAAGCAGGCACCTAAGCAATGGCATCAAAAGTTTAATGAAGTGGTTTTGTCTAATGGTTATTTACTTAACCAAGCTGACAAATATGTATACAACAAATTTGATAAAACTGGTAAAGGAGTCATCATTTGCCTATATGTTGATGACACGCTGATCTTTGGCACTGACCAAGTTCAAGTTGACATGACAAAGGAATTTTTGTCATCAAGGTTTTCTATAAAGGACATGGGGGAGGCTGGTGTTATCCTTGGTATTAGGATTAAACATGAAAGTAATGGAATAGCAATTTCTCAGTCTTGTTATATTAAGAAGGTACTAGAGAAATTCAATTACTTTGATTGCACTCCAGTTAGTACTCTTATGGATACAAGTGAGAAGCTGATGCCTAATAATGGTCAGGCTATATCTCAACTTGAGTATTCTAGGGTGATTGGCTACTTGATGTATGCCATGACTTGTACAAGGCCTGATATTTCTTTTGTTGTGGGTAAACTGAGCATGTATACTAGTAACCATGGTACTCAGCACTGGCAAACAATTCAGCGGGTACTGAATACTTGAAGAAAACCATGGACTATAGATTAACATATACTGGTTATCCTTCAGTGTTGAAAGGTTACACTAATGCAAGCTGGATCAACAACTATGAAAACAATTCGTCTACAAGTGGCTGGGTATTTCTGCTTGGTGGAGGTGCAATTTCTTAGGCACCCAAGAAACAAATTTGCATCACTGGTTCAACAATGGAATATGAATTTATAGCTTTAGCAGCTGCTGGTAAGGAAGTTGAATGGTTAAAAAAATTGCTCCTTGAGATTCCATTGTGGTCCAAACCTATAGCACCTATTTCTATCTGTTGTGATAGTGCTGCTACATTAGCAAAGGCTTATAGCCAGATGTACAATGGGAAGTCTAGACACTTAGATATCAGGCATAGCATGATTCGTAAGCTAATCACGAATGTGGTGGTATTTATAGAGTTTGTGAGGTCTCAACAAAACTTAGTTGATCACTTGACGAAGGGACTGGCTAGAGACTTGGTTATAAAGTCTGCTGAAGGGATGGGATTAAAGTCCAACTAAGTCGCTGAATGCTAGGACACCTAACTTCTTGATGAGGAAACTTGGCAGCTGAGTTCAATGTGGAAAGCTAAATGTTCAGTAGACTTAAGCACATGTATTTACATATCATCTCAAGGATGTGCTTGGAACTTGTTGAAAAGGAGGATGAAATCTTTACTTCTCAATGGTTAATTTCTTTGAAAAAGAGCTTAGCAGGAGCATGAACAAAGAGGAACCACCTATGTAAATATTGAGGTTTTGCTGCTTCTGGGAGCATGAACTTTGGCTCTTACAACATTTATGAATTGGATATGGACATATGGCTTGTATAGTGTCAGGAGTTTCTTATGTGTTTGAAAACTTATGTGTATTTTATCTTCAGGTATTCAAATGTGTTGAAGGGTTCAATTCTTAGAACACCATGATTCTCGAATATTTGAACGTGTAATTTACTAAGATGAAATTCAATCCTCAAGACATTTTCATTTATGCACTTGTTTTGTTTAATGTTTAATTTTTCATGCAAAGGAATTGTACTAAATTAGGGATGATTGTTGGAAATTTAGTGCAATTATAGGAGTCGGATCATACTTGGAAATGAGTTTGGAGGTACGGAGTGTACATCCATCAAGTCACTGATTTTCCCTGACTCTTTTAGTGGTTAGAATTAAATGGGTGGTTACAAACATTAAGTGACAGGTTTTACTATATTAAATGTTTTGTAACAACTTTTGCCTATTTAAGTGGCAGATTTAATTGCATTAAATGGCCACATTTAATTTGGTCATGTAACCACTAATTTCTAAATTATGGAGGATAATTATGGAAGAGATTAATTGGCCATTAATCTCTCATTAATTCCATTGACTAGGTTTTAAGTAAATCCCCTATAAATAGGGATCACAATTGCATGGAAAAATACACAGAAAACCTAAACACATAAAAATGCTGTGTTCTTGATTTGTGCATGTTGAGGTAAATTTATGTGGGCTACTTGGGCTTGGTAAAGTTACTTCAGTGGTAATGAATATCAAGATCAGCTTGGTTCCTCCGAAGCTTAGTTCCTCGTCCCCTAGCTGAAAATAAGAAAGAACACCGTTGGCTCGCCTTGGGGTGTGAATCTGGGACCAACTCTGGCGTAAGAGTAAGCATGGTGATATGAGATAAATGCAGAGAATATTTAAAGTATTGTCCGGAGTAGGTGTTGTGTGTCGTCCTGGGGAAATGAGATCTCCCTTTATACTATTTGGGATTCGCTACAAGACATAAACGTGGGGCTCTTTTTTAGTACAACTCATCAACTACGTGTCATTCTAAGGACATTGGTCCTTTACAAGGACTATACCTTTGTCGTGTTGTCCTTAGACACCGCTGCATTAGGACGAAGCTAATAACTCTGAACATGATATGTCCTTCGACATATCAGCTTCTCCGGAGTTCTATCGGTGACTCCAGACCTGACATGTCCTTCAATATGTCAGCTTCTCTAAAGTATTTATTTAGTTTTAGCCCATGCTAGTTTGGCAGGAGTATCTAAGCTATATTTCTTCTTCGGAAGCTCTAGGGGAGACTATACCTCATCATGTCCCCCCCAGTATAATATCTATCAAGCTAGCTTGTTAGTGCTAGACTTAAATGTGCTTTGTGTCATTAATATTCTGCTTATGCGAACGTGGCTTATTCTTTGTCCACACATTTTCTTTTCTACATGTCATGTAATAACTTCCCCACCTTCGTGCCTTTTCTTCATTTCCCTATAAATAGCAGCCTCTTTTTTTACTTTTTGCTTTACCTTTGCTATAGTAAAAAACACATATTGTTTCTAGAGCTATCGTTTTTGCTTTCTGCCGCTGCTTACTTTGCTTTGAATTCTTCTCAACGATTTGATCATTAAATATAAGATACCACGTGACCTTCACCCTCGGCTACCCTCAGAAGAATTTGTGATGTCTAAGCTTCCGTACGATGCCATTGGTATTTATCATTAGATGTTTGATTTTTCTGGTGTTCGCATTCCTTTTTCTTCGTTCCTTCTGGCCCTTATCAAACATTATAGGGTCCATTTATCTTAGTTGGGTCCTCTAGGTCTTAATAAGGTGATTACTTTCAAGGTTCTTTGTTGGTCTTTGCAGATAGAGCCGATGGTGACCTTGTTTAGGGTTTTTCAAAGGTTATGTAAACAAGGTGACTGGTTTTTGTTTGCCAAGCGGCGTGCTCCTTCTCCAGTTTGTATTGATGATAACCGTTCTTGCATGAAGCACTAGAAGATCAGATTCTTTTTAATTGATCAGCGGGCTATTCTGGATTCTATGGTTTGGAGACATCCAAACGCAACTATTGATGATACACGGCCTGCTGCTGGTTCTTTTAGTATAGCTGATGTGCACCGATTGAGTGCACATGTTATAAAGCTGAGGGATATGCCTGAGGGTGTATTAGTTTTATGTGGGTTGAGTCGTGTTTGGAAGAGCCGTGTTTGTGATCCGGTACTTCGAGGTGCCAATGGAAATGGTATGGGGGTGGGTTTTGACTATATTTTGTTGTATCTTTGTATTTTGTTGTTTGCGTTTATTGTTGTTTTTCCCCTTTTTTGCAGTTATGGGTATTCATGATTTTCTTTGTCTTCCGGAGTGGACTGGTTCTGAGGTTCAAGAGGAGCCTCATCATGACAACAAGCCTACCCTTCAAAGGCTTCCCTTTTATTATACTTTACCTGCTGCTGCTGATACTGATATTCCGGATCCTACTCTAGAGGATCTTGCCGTTGGTACCCCTAGTTCCAAGATTCTTGCTAAGGCTGAAGCTTTGCAGAAGCGAAAGGCCTCTACTTCTGGTGCCACTTTGATCCATGTTGCTAAGCGTACTAGGTTTACCTTGGCTCAATTGTCCGGTAGTACTACTCGCCCTAGTTTGTTTGTAGGTGACTCTGATGATGAAAGTGATGGTGACGATGATGTTTGTGTTGAGATTCCATTGGTTACCCCTCTTTGTTCCGCTGCTGTGATCCCTTTTTTAGGAAACCAGGGTGGGAGCTCCGCTGCTCCTGCTACCGAAGGTTCTAACACCCAAGGTAATTGCTTTTGATTTCTAACTTGTTTTCTTCCTTTTCTTCTTTCTTTTTCTTATTATGCCTTTATTTTGCAAATTCTCGGGGTAAGGGCATTAAGGTTGATGACGCTGTTGCACCATCTGTTGGTGTGAGCCGACCGGCACCGACCGAGACCATCCTCTGAACCTGCTCCTTCATTCAGGGATGTCTCTAGAGATGCTATTCATGCGGTCTTCTTCCCTTTTTCTGCTGGTCCTTATTATGCCACCTATCCTGAAGGTGGTGTTACTGGGAATTGCGAGTTTTACTCGTGAGGAGTGGGATGCTTCATACCGGCCTACTTTTAGGGTTCTAACTAAGGAAGTCTTCAAGGATCCTGCTATTTATAAAACTGTGGTGGATCAGTTTCCCACACCGGGAGAGATGGTCAGGGTTAAGAGTTTGTCTGATGATCAATTAGCTGTAAAGATGAGTGTGCTGCATTGTATGATGATGTTGCATGGTGGTGAGCTTCTTGTTCGCTATCATGGGTTGAATCAATCTCATCAATCAGCGGACTTCAGGCTGAAGGGCTATGAAGAGAAGGTTGCTAGCTTGACTGGTTTGGATCTTCAAGTGTCTACCTTGAAGAAGCAAGTTTCTGGGCTTAATGATAAACTTTCTTCCTCCGATGCTTCTTTTGCAAAGTCGAAGGCTAAGGGAAAGGAAAGGAAAAAGAAGATCAAGTCTCTTACTAAAAGTCTGGATAACTTGCACCCTAAGGTGGCTCGTCTTTCTGCTAACTTGAACTGAGCCACCATTTTAGAGGCTAAAAGGATGAGGAGATCCTTCGTTTAAAAGCTACTCCTACAGAGTTTTCTTCATTCTTCCGAGGCTAATTCTAGGGTTTGCTCCGGAAGTTTCTTGCTTTTGATAAGTTTAGCAGAGTTCAAGGTGAACTTCTTTCTTTAGCTTCCAGTGCTGGGTTTGAGCGTAGGTTGAGTATGCATCAGACTAAGGATGAGTTTGCTGCTATGTTGAAGAAGATGGCTAATTTCATGTCTGGTGCACAGGATATGCTTGTTGAAGCTTCCCCCTTGTTGCTTAAACTGACTATGCCTTTCTTAATAATATTACAGAGCATGCTGCTAAACCTTTATCAGTTATCCTTCAGCTTGAACCTAAAATATTGGCTCGTCCAGCCAATATCCCCCTCTTTATGGGATGCTCGTATTTCTCATTCTACTACAAAGGAGTCGACTGTGACACCTGCTTCTAAATCCTTAAAGTTATATGCTAATGTTGATCTTACTAATTTCGTTGTTGCTTCTGAGCATAATGAGGAGATGGTAAATGCTGAGGTTGACGGGTCGAACCCAAAGATGACTAATGACACTGTTGCTGCTAAGTCCGGACATGCTTTTATGCAAGGTATTTCTGTCGCTCTTGAGGATGTTGTAGAGTTGGTGAAAGTAGGGTCGGGGCGTGCTTCCTCCTACCCTAATGATGTTGTGATTGCCCTTTTTGCTGGTAAGAAAGGTGATGGTTTGGTTCCCTCTTCTGTTGCTGGTGAAGAGGCCGCTGCTAACTCCTCTAGGGTTTAGACTTATTTTTTTCCTTTCTTCCTTCCTTCTCTTTTTGTAAGTCCATTTTCTGTTAGGGGAGGGCCGTGGTATCCAAGAAACAACTTGTTGCTCACCGAGCATAGGGCAAACTGTCTGTAGATGTGTTGTTTGTCCATGATCAACAGATCCAATAGTCAATGTCCACCCGCCTAAGCCGAATGCTTCCCCTTTGGGACCTGTAGATAGCTGGTCAAGCCCTCCGTAGGTTAAATGGGGCTATAATATGCTTTCCAAAGCAAACATCGTACTGTCATGTCTAGCTTTTGAACTTGCCTGGTTACTAGCTCGTTAAGTATTGTTTTACTTTCTTTTTTTATGTAACTACCGACTATGTTTGGTTGATTGTATTGTCAGCTTCGTTCGGCTTGTAATAGGTACTTTGTAATATAATTTCCCTTTTAATATAATCCACTCTTTGGTACGTTGGTGTGTTTCCCATAGCTTGTTTAAAATGTTTATACGTTTGTATCTAGCACTTTAGCATTGGTTTATGCCCCAAAACGCCTTATGTTTACTCGTGTTATATGTTTTTGTATGATCCGGACGATTATGTCCGGACTAACTCATATATCAGAGCAAATGTTTATTATCTATGTTCGTACACATTACAAGTTGCTCGTATTTCCTTCCCCATTGGTTGTTACATTTTCGTCACCCATGATTTTTGTTCAATGATACCGGATTGTTATTGCCCCGGAAGGAGGAGATCACTGTGTCTCCTCCTTCGGCCTTATACTAAAGTTTTTGTGTTTAGCTTAGCCTTCCCATATGTGTTTCATCTTTATGAGCTAAGTATGTTCCTTTATCGCCATCCGAAGGTAGCGAGCCATTTAGAGCTTACTATGCTTCGTGTTTACATCATTGTTATTTGTTTGACATAATTTGACTTTATCATGCTAAGGTAAAAATCAAATACTTAGATATAAAAATAGAAGGGCCCTTCGAGGTGAGCTAACACTTTGAAAATGGCTACCTCGGATGGGTTACATAACGCTACTAGATATATGTTACTATTACAAGTTCATTCAGTTGCTCCCACTAATTCCTAATTGTACTTTGGCTTTGCACTTGGTACATTACTTGCTGCTTTTCCCTTCTTGCTGTTGCTTGTCTCTTCCACCAATGGTCTTGTTTTGATACTCATCAATACTTCATGGTTGAGAAATTCCAACTTTATGGTTGCCAATCCTGTTAACACCTCTGCTTTGGAGTTTGAAATTTTTGGAAGATGTGTGATCCGGAACCTGTGGAATGGGGCTGTTGCATCCATAATTTCTTTCTAAACTTTTCTTCCTCTTGTTCAACACCCCACAAAATGGGTTCGCCGATGGAAAAGACAGTACCGGGGAATTACTCCAAATACCAATGTACCAGACATGAGAGAATGCCCTCAACGTGTCGAATGAAAAGTATTCATTGATTTGTTTAGACTCCCATGCCCCACAAGCCTACAACAACCTAGCACTTAAGTACCTGATGAAACACAAGCTTACAACATCAACAATAAAGTGGTGAAATTTTATAGGTTTAATAAATAAAATGAAGCTATAGCAAATATTTCCTCTGTACATCAACGTAGCAATTACAATATCAAAAAAAATGTAATTATGAAAATGCACTAAGCTCATTACCAATGAAGGTATATCAAGTACATTTAAATGAGGGTTGCCCAATGTAGAAATTCAACCGTGAACATCTTATGATCCGAAAATGGTATACACGCTCGGAACGTTTCGTTCAACCGGAATACTAGCAAGTGCTACTTGCCCGAACGGGAGCGTCACTCCAAATAGATCTATTTATAACATTCTCGCTTACAATCCAATAATTAATAGTTCATGATGAAGGGCATAGTGGATTATAGCTACTTAGACAAAATTCGTAATATTTGAATTAAAATGTACTTGTATCCTTTTATAAAACAACATGATCTCATCCTCAAGATTTAATAAATAAATGAGAAATGAAAGATGGGGACTATAAACTCACCTTAATGATAAAATGAGGTAACAATGAATATGATGCGAGAAGGTAAATGGTGCACACGAAACAAAGCATAACAATCCGATGACCTAAATATAGAATACCATAAGATTATTAATACATAAACAAATGCGTCAATCCTAACTAGCAATGCATGCAATCGTGTCCTATTGTGCTTGAGTTTGAGAAACATTACTTGTTTAAAATATAACAATTCATGAATATTTGGCCAAATGTATCGGGTCATAATCTCTTACCATTAAACATGTAAATTGTGATATCAGACATTTTAGAAACTAGGTTGTAAGTACTTTACTAGTTAATTCAATTGACACTTGGTTTGGTCTCTAAACGTGTCAAACAAATGGACGAAATTATAACAAAACAAATTTAAAAATTAAGTTTTATTAATGAAATTCGGGGGACAAACATAAAGTTTTACAATCAAATTCTGGGCTCGTTACTTAATGAAATTACAATCCAAAAGTGGTTTTGAAAACTAGGCCAGGTTGTCAACAACTTTCTTTATTTAAGTTTTGTCTAAAAGTGTCATTGGATATGTTAAAAACATGGCCAAAGGGAAGGGTGTTGTTAGGATCTGAAACTAGATAGATCTTCTAGCCTTTGTGGTTGTATAATACTTATGTAATCACAAGCATATACGTGAGAGACTCTAACAAATGTTTAGGCGGAAACTAAACAATGCAATAAAGAAGAACAAATATAAATAATGATCCTCTATGGATCTCTCTATTAATAATAAATTGTTTTTGTGATTTGTAAATCGATGCAAAACCCTAATGCTAAAGGTTTCTTTTATAGAGAAGAAACCCTAAATTGCTAAACAAGATTCCTAAAATTGCGTAAGAGATATACATCAATCTCTTCCTAAAAACGCGTAATATCAAGTCTCTCCATCATTTATCTCATTCCTAACTTCAGGAGATAACTCCAGAATCATACTATATACCTTAATTACATTAATCACGTCTATACATAAGATCTCCGATTACTATCTGTCAGCAGAAACGAGAACATGACCAGCAGAAACATAATCAGCAGGAACGACTTAATGCCATTAGCATAAATGAATATCTCTAACAGCAGAAACAACACTTAGTCGTTTTTCAATTATTCCCAACAATCCTCCCCTAAACTTGGTGTTGACTCCGTTAATTCCAAGTTTCTAGACAGATCTTCTCGAAGCAAGAGGATTGAGTAACAGCAGAAACAAATAACAGCAGAGACACTACAAGCAGCAAAAAAACCGTAGAAGCAGCATCCAAATCAGCAGCATCAATAGAAATAGCAGAATCAAAGAACAGCAACTTCCAGTCTTTGCAGCAACATAAGTAGATTTGATTAGCCTTTACCAAGTAGCTACTCACTCTTGGGCTAGTTGATACTTTGGTGAAAAGAAACACCCTGGTGTAACAAAAACCAGTCCAATTTCTCAGAACATGAATCAAGGGTGAATTGGAATACCCTAACAGTTTTTGGCAAACCGTCACAGCCATACAACGGATTTGACACGTCTTTACCTGTAGCCGTTTGCTCAGGACTAGCCAACTCTTCATACACAGAGTAATATGGTGAGTCGATAACCATACAATTTTTAGTAAATTGTCAACTATCAACGGATTTGAGAAAGTCTTTACCAAGAGCCGTACCCTCTTGGACTAGCCACTCTTTGTTACAAGAACATGGTGAGTGAAGGCCATAGGATTTTTAGCAAACCCTTACAGCTATCAACGGATTTGAGTTACACACCAAAGCCGTTTGCAATGGTGAGCCAGACTCTTTCTTGGCTGTTAGCCATGGTGAGCTGAAAACCATTTGTCGTGCAGTGCAAGCACTAACACCAAAGGTATACAACACTATATCTAAGAGTACATATGTTTTTTTTTAACCAATGCAACTAAACTATTCATTCTTAAGATTAAGGCGGTACTTCTTTCTTAAACCTAGACATGTAGAATTATGTCACATTTAAACGCATCCGCATAAAGCATCCTTAATTGCTGATTATAATCTATATTAGGGATTAAAGCAATGGTGATCTTATCCTAGCTCATGGAGACTTTACCCACTTACTGCTTAATGGGAATAATTAATCGAGAATGTACTAGTTGATCCCTGGGTCACCTGTCGGTCCAACTATGCTCACAATCTAAGGGCAAAGATAGGTCGTTATTTGTGATGCTATTGGTCTAGATGTATAAATCATTATATGGAGAACTATCCCGGCATCTAGATTACTTAGTCTGTATCACTAGATCCAGTTGAATGATAGGTCGCATACAAAAGCACGTAAACACGTATAAATTGATAAACACAAACAAGCAATCAATGATAAATTAAGCAATCGAGATAAACAAACCAAACATTCAGATCTTCATAATAATGGCTAATACCCGAAGGTATTAGCCTTCAAACGTAATAATCAATACAAGAGTAATAATTTAGCCAAGGTAAACTAACTGAATTAACGAATGATACCAAAAACTGAACGATTACAAGAGTATATGAGATTACAAGTTGTTTCCTATGGAATTGTTCTTGTCTTCTAAAAATCGAATTTTGTGGTTAAGGTATCGAAAATATGATCAAGTACACTGAAAACCCGTTTTTAGGTTTTTTATTTATAGGGTCTGAAATTTGGTCGATACGGCGTATCAAGTGACTTGGATACGGCGTATCGGGGGTTTCTTGGAGTAGGGACCACGTTCGATATCTTCCAGAATATTTTATTACTTTAAGTTGTATACAGCTTATATGGTTCTCTTGGATATGACGTATTGGTCTTTGAATCTTTGTGGTTTCTTATGAAGTGCAGGCACAGATATGTCGTATCTTCCTTGATGGATACGGCATATAGGATGTCAGAACAGTAATCTTCAAATGTCTTCGTTTAAGCTCCAGAATGCGCGCCTTTTTGCTAATTTTCACCAAGTACTCCATAATTACTGCAATTCTCAAATAAAAACGATTATGTAACAATTCCTGCAATAATCATACAAAATAGGTTATTTACATGGGATAAATGATGCTATAAAAGTGACGTTATTTAATGTCATCAAATATCCCCCACTTGAATCCTACTTGTCCTCAAGTAGCCTTTAGAAGTTTATGAAAATGTTCCCTAAGAATTTTTTCCGTTAAGCATCTATTTAATCAATTACAAGCACACAACCAAACACCTCATGAAATAGGAAGATGAAAACACTCAAATCACTCAACTAATCTATGTGGTAACATGTAACTAACTCGCTCAATTGCTCAGTCGTGACGAGTATTCTATCATAGGCTTGGCAAGGATACACATCTCCACCACTAGAGCTAAGGAGCAACAAGTTTATAAAGGCAAAATGGGTTTTTATTATAAGGCTTAGGTTTGATCATTCTACAATCTTTCACCAAAAGTACCACACCAACAAGGCAGCTGAA